>JAPMOQ010052775.1:1087961-1111410 GCA_026543055.1 Argiope trifasciata | reverse complement strand
AAAAAAAAAAAAAAAAAAAAACCATGCACAATATAAAAAATGAGTTTTAAAAAAAATATTTTTATGGATTAGATAATGCAAACAAAGATATTTACATAGACATTACAGACAGCTCTGTGCATGATGAGTTGCAATTCTATTATTTGATTAAATGTTACAAACTATATTTTGGTTTATGTATTATAATTATGCTAAATAAGCCAGTTAATCAGTAGAACTTCAGCTCTACAGAATTAAGTAAACTAGACAATAGCTTAAGGATAGTTTATAGATATGTTACAGAAATTTTTAATTTAATAAATTTAAATAATCTTTAATAAAAAATCTACAGCAATCAACTTTTTATTAAATATAGCATATGAAATACTTTTTTAACTTAATTTAAAAACAGATCTTAATTTTTCAAGGCAAAATTATTATTTTTTTTTCTCGGATGCAATTCAGTTTCTACATTGGTATATTGTACTCAATCAATAAAAAATATAACACTGCAGTTTTATCAGAAACAAAGAATTTTGTAAAAGCATAAAATATATTTCATCATTTGAAAAACTTAATTTAAGCTATTAAGCCTTATACTTTAAGAGACAGAAAAAAAAATTAAAAGAATATAATGAAAATATATGTATAAAAAATATGTTCTCAGTATTTTTGTTATGTTATTAATATGTTCTATTTTTATAAGTATTTATACAAATAATTTTCTTTTTTTATAAATATTACAATTCTGTAAATTTATAATATTTACTTTATCGTTTTTTAAAATATAAATGTTAAAAGTTGGATGGACACTCTAGTAATAAAGTTATAGCAAGTTTGAAAAGTCAAGGTACAAAGTAAATTGAATGGAAGTAATTTGATTTAAATGTTTTAAATATTTACTTACAAGCTCATTTTTGTGAGTCAGTTAAGAAAATAATATAATGGTTTTCATTAGGTTTGCTTTGAAATCATTAAAGGAACCAAAATACTAAAATGTCTAAGCATAGACAATTACAATATTATCAGTAAACATAGGAACCGTTGTGCATGCTCAGTTACAGCTATAGGAAAAATATTTATTCACATAATATATAAGAATGTTACAATGGCAAAGAATATTTTCAGATTGGTATACTCACAATCTACACTTAGCTGAATGCCTGTTAAAAATTTCTTTGGTAAATGATTAATGATTAAAAAAACGCAATTGGCTACTTATTTACAGAATTATATATGTAATCCTCATAAGTCATAAGAATGAAAAAAATTCATAAATGAATATTTGACCGAGTTAGTCCAACAAACATTGACACTGCATAATATAAGACACCTTGGATGAAGAATATTTTACTACACGACTTTCAGAAATCAAATAATAAAAATAGCAAATTGTTTAACATGTAACTAAATTAAAATGCTAAATAAATTTTTATTATTTATGTCTATTAAATAGATATATTTTGCTCATATTTATAGTGTAACATTTTAATGAAAGGAATTGACATTATTCAAGAAGGTTTTGCAATGAATAAAGACACATAATAAATGTACAAACTATGCATAAAATACTAAGCAGAATGTGTAAACTTTATTAAAACAAGATAATGTATAATATAAAAAAATATTGCAAATGAAAACCATGGCTACTATAATTACAACTTCAGAATCAAAAAAATAAAGAAAGCTATAAGAAAAAATTATATATTTAAACTATAGTATATCTTCTCAGAAATTATATAACATTCTAGAATCTAATAACATTCTAGAATATACTTCTACAAAATTCTTCCACATTTTTTTTTCAGTTCATGGTAACATATTGAAACAAATAGAAGTGTTAGGTTTAGGAATAATAAAAAATAGACGTATGATCGTCTTGAAGTGTGAAGGCAAATATAACCATTAGCAAAATAATTTTTTTCCATAAATATAAGGATATTATATTCATACAATCATATAAAGTTCCAAGAGATACATCCTTTTTATTTTTTGCAGAAACAGTGCATATTAGATGATAATGAATAATATGATTCCATATTTTTCAGAAGTTTTTCTGTAAATGAATATGTTATCATATTACTTTTTTAAAAAAAATTCCAAATCAGTAAATCACCGTTTTTGAAGATGATGCAAAATTGGAAACATTCGTCAGCTTGCTTGTCGGAAAGCTTATAAAATATAAAACAGAATTTATGTTAAATAATGATTTTATAATATGATTAAATGGTATTTGTATAAAATATATCCATTAAATAAGACGAAAGGTTACTGATATATATGTTTTAAGCTAATATGTCGGCACTTCCTTCGGGAAACGTACCCATGCACAATACAAACACGCCGGGAAAAGTGTTGAGATACAACTCAACATTTAAAAGACAACGTTATCCCTGGCCCCTCTGGATTCCACGTCCCTACCTATGAAAAGTACAGCTTATAATGGACTCGCCCATCCCGTAGGGATCACGTTGAAATTGAGACGCTAGTCAATCGAAAATCAACAAAACATAGCATAATCCTCTGGAACATTCTTCGTTGCCATAAAATAAAACTTATGTAATTTTAAAAGATATTACAAGGCTAATCATCTAGCTTGAAAATGAGGAAAGTATATCAGTGCCAAAAATTTAGCCATCGAATATTATTAATATAAAACTGCCTTTTATTTGTATATCATTAATATTTTTCTCACAATAGGAGAAATTTTAAATCATCATCATTTTGAAAACGTTGATATTGTTCGTAAATTCTTCTTTCAACTAGTGTTAATAAATGTTGAATCTGTAAAAAAAAGATTTTTTTTGCTTTTATTTCGTAAATTTTCAAAAATTCTTATTAAAATTTATTTGAAAAAACTTCTTCGAACTGAACGATTCTACAATCGTTTATGAACTGCTTCTTGCCATTTCAACTCTCCTTTCCTTTTTCAATACTTTCGTCTTTCAATCATTTGAGAGATCGGGTGTTGTGAGTTTGAGGTCGGTGCGCGTCAGCTAAATTTTTGAACTGCAAACATGAGGTAATCAATCTGTTTCAATCCTTATTTTTAATATTTAATCTGCATATTTTTCTGTTATTGAAGATTAATTAATATGTGATCTTTAAAATTAGATAATGATTTTTTCAATATTGGTAAATTTTGATCTTTCTTAAATTTATTTAACACGTGTCCTTTAACTTACAGTTCCAAAGTGAGCAGAGATACACTCTATGATACAGTGAACACCTTGCTTGAAAATTCCAATAAGAAACCGAGGAAGTTTTTAGAAACTGTTGAACTTCAAATTGCGCTGAAGAATTATGATCCTCAGAAAGACAAGCGTTTCTCCGGCACAGTCAAGTATGACGAGTTTTATTTTATACCTGGTTGAAATGGTTCCTGCTGATAATATATTAATATTTGAAAAGTCAAATTGCGTTAAGTAATTATTATATGTATATTTTTTTAAAATTCAGCATGAGCTATTTCTTCAGGGAGCCAAATTTTAATTTGGCGGACCTCAACCCAGGGTCTTAAAACAACTGGGAAGGTAAATGAATTTTATAATTCGTTACCGCAAATATTAGCAGCGTTTAACATTGATCGGTAAGTATGAATCGTAAGTACAGTAAAAATATTCTGGATTTAGTTCACTTAAAATTGTTGCACACCATGGCAACTTATAATTGTCTTAAGAGATGCTACGTATATTAACTGTATGTATTAAGGTGTCTTTTGAATTCTCTCCATGTGTAACTGTGTTGGAAAATAACTCGGAAGCCTCGTAAAGTAACTCATGGACATTAAATACTTTGTTAAGAATATCTATACTTTCCATGAAAGTTAAATAAGCTTTTATTTTGCATTATTCTAACAGGTTGGTGTCATTTGGTTTGTTTCAATTTTTTTAGGCTAAAGAATATCCCTCGTCCTAAGTTCACTGTATGTGTTCTTGGCGATCAACAACATTGTGATGAAGCTAAAGCTAACAATGTTGCATGTATGGATGCTGAAGCCTTGAAAAAGCTGAACAAGAACAAAAAACTTGTTAAGAAATTAGGTATGCTTGTGATTTAGTTTCTAGTTTGTAATGCTCTTAAGTCACGCACCGAACCCTCCTGAAAGTGCTATTGTGTGCTTGCAGGTTCCTCAAGGTGTGTAAAATTAAATTATTCGAGTTTCTATTTGAGAAAGTTATTTCTGGAAAGAACTTGAATAAACATCTATTAATTTAAACTTTGTGTCTCATGAATGGGGTTTGATTTGCTATTTGGATGGACATGGATTTTTAAATTTAATATTTATAAATTTAACGAGCTTCAAAATTTTTATTTTTTTGTACTTTAAAATTTAACGAGCATTTTTTGTTTCATTGTTTGAAGTTATTTCTATTCTAACTACCTTGTTTTAAATTAATTTTTGCTGTTGGTATATGAAGGTAATATCTGTATAATGACTATAGATAGATTCATTTGAATTTTATCCTAATTTATGTTAATGAAATAAACAGTTGAGTAATATGGGATAGCTGGTTCCATGATCTTGCTAAACTCATAAAATTCTCTTTATGTCTAGTAATTTGTAATAATTTTATGAAGTTGCAAGTTATTAATTTTGCATACTGCTGCCATGAGATGGTAGTGAAAAAAAATAGGTGACAAAAAAAGTTAAAGTAATGGATATGAATTTCCCATTAAAACTGATATATCAGTTTTAATAATAAAATTGAAAATTTTTTATTAAAAGTTACTCAATAAATGGCCATAAACTTTTTTTTTTTCAAGATTGATAAGGAAGCATTTTACAAATTAGATTTTTAAAAAAATGGGAAAATTAGTATATGGAAGAAAATATTTCCTCGTCTTTAAAAAAACTTAATCATATAAAATTTTTATGTCAATCCATTTGCTGTATTAGAATATTGATTCTCAATAGACAATTGAAAAAATATATCTTAAAACAAACTTTTCATATCAATATAGTGATCCTTATTTTCCCACTCGTTCAAATACATAAATCTGTTATGCTTTTACAATATTGAAAGCGATAAGATGCCCTAAAATATATTTTGATGTGACTCTACCTTGTGTCCTGTTCTCCTATGACCTAATTATATTTAAGATTGCATAGGAAGAATTAGAATTAAGAATATTATTGTATAATTTTTCCGCGGCGGGAATCGCTACCGCGCGCTTATCGCTGAGGCTGGCAGTTTTTTTTGCAAGTGTCTGTCCAGGGCCGGAGGATTTTTTGCTGTTAAGCCTAAATCCATGGATTTACCGAAGTATCAACGCATTGTTTAATAATGCTCTGTATAGAATTTGAACTGCATATGCTTTTTTTATACATATTTTATTTACTTAAGTCATTTCTTGTTTAAATATATATTTTACACATTTTATTTTCAATACTTTAATGACTTTTAACATTATATATCAAAAAACTAATTATGTTACTTAAAATTCTCGTTTAGTACGAAAAATTTGAAAACAGGGATCTACACACAGTCCTTGCACTCGTAATTACTCAATGGTAATTAAGATAAATTTTCTAATGTGGATGACCATGGAGAAGTACTGGCTTTCGATGTACTCGGCATACAGATGTTCGAATATTATAGTATCACTATTGCCAGAATCTGTTTCAGAATCAATATCTGAAATATTTTCCATCATTTCTACTATTTCAGGCTCAGTTAAATATTTGCAACGTTTTGATATTGCAACGGTAAAAACAGGAAGAATTCAAGTCTATAAAATCTAATTATCCACTAAAAACTGGGCTGCAAACCGAAATAACCAACGCTCTAGCGAAAATAAAACTCCCTATTTACCATAAACAAATACCATGTGCGAATTTAAAGAGCTGTCATAAAGCATTCCATTCGGAAGTATTTATTTCCCCCTATGTTTATATAATCGAAAACCACGTGTATGTGAGCCATGCTTCTCTCATTTCAAGTAGAAGGTCAGATCTGCATGTATCTGAAACCATATGGACATACAATGCTATCTTGTGCCGAAAATTATATATTTTTTAAAACGTTCTAGGACACTGGCACAAATGTGTGACGGCCGGAGGTGAATGAGAAAAGGCTGTCACGCCGGTGTGTCGGCCGGGAAATGAGCGTGTTTCTTGCTGGCACGTATATGTGCCAGTAGGCGCGAAAGGTTTAAGAATGTTTCAATTTTAACCCTTTGCGATCGCCTAATTTCTCTGATCTGGAGCACCAGCTAGTTTAAGCTAATTTAGCTTTTTTGGGATTATTCCTCCCTCAGTGATTTAAAGCAAATATGTGGATATTAGAAAACACTGAATTCGCTGTAACTGATCTATTGAGTTTAATAGTGCTTTAAATACACAAAAACATAATTTTTAATTTGCGTATTCCAAAGTGTGATATTTTAAAAAATAAATCACCCATATGAGGACCTATTGCTGCCATATTCGCAGCACCAACTTTTATGCTGACTTGCGAAGGCATCGTCCACAAAGGGTTAATTCCTGGAAGTGTTTATAGAGTATCTGGTATATTTTTTTTCGACCTTGCACTCTTCCCTCCGACTCATTTTTTAATGTGTCTGGGTCCAAACTGTGCTATATTAACTGATAGTTTTTATTCTGGTGGTGCTAATGCAGCATTCTCTTGCTAACTATCGGACAATGCATTTACTAATTAGTGTGTATTGCAACTCTTTAAGCTATTTTTCTACTTACAATTTTTCAATTTGTATGTATGCAGCCAAGAAGTACGATGCTTTCCTTGCCTCCGAATCTTTAATTAAACAGATCCCGAGACTGTTGGGTCCTGGTCTTAACAAGGCTGGAAAGTTTCCATCTCTGCTCACTCATAATGAGTCGATGATGGCCAAGATTGATGAAGTGAAGGCAACTATCAAGTTCCAGATGAAAAAGGTGAGAAGGCTCTCTTGTATATATTAAATATTTTTCTGTTATTTCTAAATGCTAGGGCATGTTTACTTGAAAAAATTGTGTAATTATCTGGTGTGAGTTATTGGAAGGTAACTCCATATTTCACAAGAGGTGTCAGTATAAGTAGTTATTTAGAAACTTTTTTTTTGGTGGTGGTGGGGGGAGTTCCTGCTTGTAGATTGAGATATAATTTCAGTATTTGTTGGAGTAATCGCATGTCTGGGAAATAGAAATGCTGTCAGATGTGCAATTAAAGTTTAAGGCAAGTGAGATGTTATTTGTTGGTGTTAAAAGTTTCAGTTCTTATGTCTTAAAATTAAATTTTATATTTCTATTGAGTTGAATTTGGATAAAATTGTGATAGGAGTATCAAAGACCTCCACTTTTGCACAGAATGTGCTTAATATGTCAAAATATGGGTGAAAGGAGATGTTTACGATCAATGAAAGCTTGTGGCTTTATAAGACATAATTTTAGATAATACAGAAGAAAAAAAGGTACTATTACACATTTAAATATTTCAGTCATTTTTATTTAATGTAAGGAGCACAAACATTAAATTATGAATATTAATTGAAAAATTGGGTTTTTGAAATTTGATAATTACTTTTTTTACGAAATAATTTCAAAATGCCTTTTTTTTTTTTTTTTTTTTTGGCAGTATTTTGATTATTGACAGTAGATATCAGTTTTCTATTGCATACGCTCTAAGGATTTGCTGTAAATATAAAATGACTTTGAAATGCATCTTTTAATATTTTATATAGGATGGGAGTCTATTCCTTTTTCTGTTTCTTGGTAATGGTGTTAGTGACGTATAAATTTTTCTTTGTACCACTTCTGAAAGCTTTTTTTTTTGTTGCATAAACTGATCATATTAATAAAATTTTGAACTAAAAGTATCTACGATTAAAGGGAAATCCCGTAAATGTGGTAATCTTGGAATCTGTTGTTGACAACATTGCAGTGGTATCTTGCTGCGATAAACAACTGCAAAGTTGACATGAGATCTCAGCAGGGCAAATGCAAAATGAAGTACCAGTAGCAAGGATTGTTGAAGTATTATGGAGAATTAAAATTGGCTCCAGTGAAGTATTATACTTTAACCTTTCCAGCAGACGTGCATATATGAGAGACTAGAGATGAATTTCATTTTATACCTTCAGAACTGGTGGCACTGGGAACGCCTGTCCTTGGCTGTTTGCCCCCCTCCCTTTGACCTACTTTAAGTTGCCGTCGTTAGTTTGTGGCGTTAATAGGTCTGTCGATCGTATATTTGTATTTTAGAGATACACGTGACCGTTCATGTCAGTTTTTGTCACCTCTGATTTTGTATGATCTTGCAAATAAATCCGTATTGTTTTAGACTGGCGACAGCTGGCAAATGCACTTACGAAAGAAAACTTTGAAAAAAAGCACCTACATCTTAAAAGTGAGCTTAAATGAAAGGTGCTAAAGAGAAAAGCCGAACTAGGTATTGAAGAAGTGGAAGATGCGAAATCGGGGGGAAAAGCTGACTTCATGAGGTTCAATTGTGAGATTTGGCGTAAATTTATATGTTTGGAGCACACTAAACATTTGCTGAAATTGCAACAATGCAATGAAATAACAATGAAACTCTTTTCCTTTTCATATTTAACATTCATTCAATTTTATACATAAATTCTGTATTTTTGCACTTTTATATTTTATATGCAAATTGTTATGTCAATATATTGACAATTTCATTTATATTATTTTAAAATCAACTCGGTTAGTCTGGTCATTTTATATTGTTATTGTGATCTATGTTTATATTGTTTCTGCTTCTTTTTAAGTAAAGAATGTTAAAAGTGATTGTAGTTATGAATCCTAAGCTATTTACAATACAATTTGAATAGTTACTCTTTTGAAATTTTTCAATTTACTATAGCGTGTGTGTGGGGGGGGTACGTGCGACTTTTCGTGTTAGTATGACGACCATGCCCGCTGGAAGGTTAAGCCAACAAAGTTAAGAGCATTTAAGCTGTTATACATAGAATCAGTGTTTCTGAAAAGTGCTTTGTATTGTTTAAGAAATGGAGCAGATAAGCTTTAAATCCATTTAGATAAATACAAATGGATGGTTAACAAGGTTTTATCCATGTGTACTCTATGATGTTTTATGTTGCATGTATTAGCTGATCTGTAAAATGCTGAATGAAAATTTCTCTGAGAGTACATTTCTGAAATATCCATTAAAATTTCAAATGTTTTTGCATCCTCCTTTATTCCTTGAATAAGCAAAATTGCTATTCTAGTTATTCCGGGAGGTATATGATGTGCCATTGCACGAGTTCCTCTGCTGCTAATAACAGAGGAATATTTTTCGTGGCTGACAATCAATTTATTTGCTTATTTCATTTCTTCCAATAACACTTTATTTTCTTTTGTACAGGTTTTGTGCCTGGCTGTTGCTGTGGGTCATGTGAAGATGAGTCAAGATGAATTGGCACAGAATTTGAATTTGTCCATTAATTTCTTGGTTTCTCTTCTAAAGAAAAATTGGCAAAACATCAGGTCTTTACATGTGAAGAGTACTATGGGACCTTCTCTACGACTGTATTAGTCGGTTGATTTACAATAAATTGTGTATTGTTGTATTTTCTTTTATTGCATTGTGTGTATAATTCCTGCAGTTGCCAAAATTATTTAGTCAGAGAAGGTTAAGATTGTATCTATTGTAAAATGTAGGCTCATGCATTTTAGTATCAAATTGAATTGTGCCTATGTCTTAATTATTATTTGAATTGCAGATTTAAGAATGAATTATACTTTTTTATTCCCAAATTTGCACGTAGTGTGAAATATTGGAGTGTAGCAACTTTTTCTACAGGAATCCATGTTTAATAGAATGCAATCATTTATGAAGACAGTTGGAATTTGAAAGTGAATTAGTCTCCATATGTAACATTCTTTTACGAGAAAAGTTGTGTATGAATATTTTTCTTTGGGTGCACTTCAAAAAATGTAGCATTCTTTCATTGAATTTGTTTTGTTGCTATGATGCTTCTCAGCATCTAATCAGGTGATGCAGCATCATGAAAAGAGCTCAATTTTTACGATGTGCAAAAAAGTTTGTTTCTGCAGATGATGAATACATCGAAAGTAGTTGGAACATATTTGTTTACTGGGTGTATCAATAAAAAAAAATCGATGAATGGAAAGCATTTTGTGAAGGAATTAA
This sequence comes from Argiope trifasciata, assembly GCA_026543055.1. Classification (NCBI taxonomy): domain Eukaryota; kingdom Metazoa; phylum Arthropoda; class Arachnida; order Araneae; family Araneidae; genus Argiope; species Argiope trifasciata. The sequence continues at coordinate 1,101,310 of JAPMOQ010052775.1, read as the reverse complement.
GGAGTTTCAACCAGGGCTTCGAACCGCAATTTTTTTTGTTCCGGTTCAACTAAATTAATATCGGTTCAGTTCCGGTTTTCGGCTGGTTTGTCTATCTAAACTAGGGAGGAGTAAAGATACAGGAGACGCCTTACCGGCTTTCGACTATGAGAGAGAATGAGGCAGCTGTTTTATGCTCTTTCTGCGCAAACACCCAGATGGATGATGACATCGATGATTGACGCAAAAATCGCCTAATGAAGTACTACTATTACGAAACATTTGAATCGCCGCCATTACCAAACACCCATTTGATGCGCAGATGATTTGATAGATGCTTCATGCTACTTCACTTAGGGCCTGTCCTGTCTATTTACTCCTCCCTGATCTAAACAGTCTATACAAACGTCCGTGGATGATCGCATGCTGAGATGTGAAAAATAAAATATAACTCGATATTTTTCTTAAAAAATCATCTATACTTCTAGTTTAATCAACTGAATTAAATATGTCTTCTACAAGTAGTTTCATGCGAAACAGAAAAATACTAGTGAATATCAAAATAGGAAATCGAGAAGCAGTATACATGTAATGATAATTATAAAGTTGACGTTAAATTAGAAAATATTGATAAGTTGGTAACAGTAACAAAATGACTGAAAGATATATCGAACCGAAATAAACCGATATTTTTTTCGGTTCAGTTCCGGTTTTCGTTCCGACCAAAATAACGGTTTTTTTTTCGGTTCAGTTCCGGTTCGAAGCCCTGGTTTCAACTGATGTTACCAAAATGCTGAATGATTTTTCTTTTTTCAACATTGATCTCCGGCATGTACATTGAAATGGTTATTCTGGAAGAGCAAAAAACGAAATTGCAATTTGGAGAGTGTTCATATTTAATGTTTTAGCCCTCTGTGTGTTTTCATTTTATGCTTGAAACCTCCAAAAAGTGAGGGCAGGTTCTTCCTGAGGTATGAGCAAATGACCACTCATTCCAGTCGGATTTTCCATTTATTCTGAATGACTAAAGTCAGCTGGCTTCTAGGAATAGTGTTTGGGGAGACTATTGGTTTTTAACTCTGTTAGCTCATAATATCGCTTCCTAAATTGTTGCAACAGAGTAAAAGTAATTGCTTAAGGTATCCGACTATGTTCAAAGGGAAATTTTTGAAAAATGGATTTTTTAAAAGCCTTTTCTGATTTTTAGATATATTATCAAATCTAAACACTAGAAAGAATAACAATTATTTGAAAATATAGGGTATTTTGGAAAATTCTAAGGAATTTTAATCAAAACAATTAACATTACACAAATGGAATGCAGCAATCCTATTTCCCTTGTATGCAAGTTATGAAATCTAATGATGAATGAAATGAACCAAAAGCTAAAACATTTTGCGATGCAAAGAAGTTATGGATATATGCATTTTTTCTCAAATGTACAACTTAATTTTTCTAAAAACACAAATGGAAAAGTTCACCAGTGATAAAAATTTTGGTTTATTTCATTGTCCACATCATTTAAAACACCGCAGTATTTATGTTTGTTTTTGGCATATGTTAAAGGTGAATTTTAACTTAGCTTAAAATTTCCCTGGATGACAGGTCAGGCTTTTCTTTTCCCTGAAAAGATACACTGTTTTGGAAAGTCAAAACTACTAGAAATAATTTTAAAAATTCGCCGATGTGGTTTAAAACCAGTGTTTTTAACGTAGTTCGGATATCTTAACTTGCTAAGTATTTCAGTAGAGAAACTTTTTACTGGTGTCATACATGCAAAATTAATGAGATTAAAATTGCATTCATATTCTTTTAATAATCTTTGAAATAAATCATAGTAATACTTCTGTACTATGCAATCAATGTTTGAATAGCATTTGTCTAGAATTAGAGCTTATCAAAAATAATTCTGTTGGATGTATAAATATATATAACCTATACATTTTTTAGACTAAGAGAATCGCCTTCTGTTACGATAATATGTGCAAATCAGCAAGTTGATTGGATCACTTAAAAACAATTCTAGAGTCATATAATTTCCTACTCATGCATTCGTGATCCAGGCTCTAAAATATAGCAATTTTTTCAAAATTGAACATTGTGCCTGATAATTATTTTTTTATTTAGGAATAATGTCATCTTCACTTTTGAATGTTTCAAAATAATTTCAAGTTAAAATCTCATGCAATATAATACCAGAATAAACGCAATTTAAATGTACATATTTAAAATTTAGTTTTGAAGTTATAGCTAGTTCTAGTGATTTTAAAGTGTTTTAAGAAATTAATTAAAATTGGCGACATTTTACCGATTTTTTTTTTTTTTCCTTGTCTTTTTTTACCATTTTGTGTACTCATTCATTGGAATTGTTATCTTCAAAAGTATTCAAAGGCAGTTGGAACAAACAAATGATTCTTTTAAAATATTATACAGGAGTATTTTATTCCTCAAATTTTGATACATTTATAATTTTTTTTAAAAAATACAATGCACATAAATTAATTTTCAACAGTTTTAAAAAAGCTATTTCTATTAATTTTACCAAATACTGTAGTTGACAAAAGTACCAGTTGTGCCTGCATCTTTTTATGAAATTGACCGTGAAAAGTAGTTGATTAAGATTTAAATAACTAAAATGAAACTTGTAAAACATATATCAATATTTCATTTTCTTTCTTTTGCTTATGACCGCTGGGAGTGGATATAATAATCACCGAAATTTTTTTTTACAATAATTCATGACGATGCTTTCAATAAAGGAATAAGCATCTAGGAGCCTTAACAATTCCAGAAATGAATTAAGATTTCTTTTTTTGTCTTGGAACTGTATTTGAAACAAAGTTAATTGCTTTAACAAAACAAAAAAGCTTTTTATTTTTTTAAAACTTTTGTTTGATTATCTTCGTAGACATAGTAAAAGTATCAATATATATAAGTAAATGGATTTAATGAAGACATAGTGATATTCATATTTTACTAATAATTGCCAACATAGTTTGAAAATTTCAGAAAACCAGCGTTCTTGTTTAGAAGTAATTATGGTGTAAGCAATTACGCTTATGGAAGAAATATGTCCTGTTGTATCTGGAATCATTGACATTAGCCTTGAATCGGTTTTGAAATAAATATATATATATTAATTCTTAAAAAAAGGTTTCGCGGATCCAAAAATTATTTTGACTATAACATAGTAAATCGTATTCTTAGTTATATTTCGACAATTAACATTGCTGGAAAATAATAAATAACATTTACATCTGTTACATTACCTATTCTTTTGCTAAATAAATCAATATTATGATATTTGCATTGAACTCTGTTTTATGTCACGAGTACTGTGATGATTTATGAAATGATTTTTCAGAATAATTCAAAATAAATCTTAAGATCACATTTAATAAATAAAATCGATCAATATTAGTAGAAATATATAAAATCACATACCTTAGTTTAGTAAGTATGAAGTTTTATTTTATCACTAGCCGCCTTTGGCGACCAGCTGGTTCGCCATGAGTAAAGCGTTCTAAAATTTTCAATTAAATCACATATTCATTAGCCTTGAAGTAATTCCGGGCATTGATTGACCTGAAATTAGTATTTTCTTTAAGATGACGGACGGAAAGTTCTAAAAGTACACCTTTTCCTAATAATATTCTTTAATTTTATAAATCAGTCAGTTTTAACCATCGGTTATGCTTCCAAAATATTAAAAAAAATTTCGATTATGTTGCCAAAATATTAAATATGTTTTTTTAAAGAAAGCGAGAAAAGGAAAAAAAGTATTAAATTAATGATACAGATATTACAAACGATTACATAAATATGCCATTAAGTCGGGATTTCAATGCATATCCTGTCAAAATTCAATCAAGTTTACCGTAAATAAAGAATATTTATTGAGTTAATGATATATATATTGCAAACGATTGTAGAAACCTTTGCTTTGCATTTATTTTTCAAAGAAAATATCACATTTTATACTTCTTTTATTTTATCCAGTCACGTGCTGAAAGTACCATTTCTGTAGATTTATTTTGCGATGGTAATTTTTTTTTTTGAACTTCCGGCATTCTTTTATTTTATCCAGTCACGTGATAAAAACATGGTTAAAATATTTCTTTAAAAATTCATTAAAAATAGAAGTTTACATTATAAATTTAAAAATCTGATACCATTAGAAAGCTAATTTTTTTTATCTTTAAATTGATATAAAAATCATGTTTGTGCAATAATATTTTCAGAAGTTATAGCGGAAAAACGTCGAAATTTCGCTTAAATTTTAATTAATTCAAATTCTAATTAAAAATTCGAAAAAAGGGCTCCGAGGTGCACATTCCGGACCTCCAAGGTATACATGTACCAAATTTGGTAGCTGTAGGTCCAACGGTCTGGCCTGTAGAGCGCCAACACGCACACACACACACATTGAGCTTTATTATAAGTATAGATATAGATAACTAAACACTCACTGTATGTATTTTGTTAGGGAAAAGACAGATTCATAGATTTATCAAATTAAATCTTGATAAAAAAAAAAGCCTTTCAATTTCTAATTCGTAAGTTATTTCATTCATATGGAGTCTCAAGTGAATTTGTTATTATTTTTTAAATTGATTTCATAATTTTGAAACCATACTAAGGAAGTGAATTGAAACATGCAATGAAATTATTATCTTCTAAAATATATCACAACTAAGAAATTAATTATTCTCTTAAAAAATTACAGTTGATCAATCATGGAAACTTTATGTAGAAATATATTATTCCACAAAACTAAATTAGTTTCGAATTTATGTAATTCTAAAATAATAACTGAAATTTAGTGTAACTAATTCATTTTAGAAAGTACAGATCCCTAATCCTCCACCCTACCTCTCGACCGATTTGTCGATGCCGTTCCCTCAAAAATCGCCCGGTCTGATTTTTAAGGCCCTCTTTATTGTCGAAGGTAATGCCCTTTTATATATGGTTTGACAGGGAGCGGAAAAGATGGTAATCCAATGGTGCAAGGTCCAGATAATACGGTGGATCCTGAAGGACTTCCCATTCGAGCACTTGGAGTGCGACTTTGACGACTTGTGCTTGACCTGGCTTTGTCATGAAGGAGTTTGGTTTGGCCTTGTCGATGGGATCTTTTCAGTCGCATAGTCTGTTTCTTGCGGTGTAGCTGGGCTATGTAGAGTTCCTTGGTGACCATGACATTCCTTTCGTGAATTTCCCAGTACACCATGTCCTCCCAGTCCCACCCAACACAGATCATGGTCTTCTTTGGATGGTGGTCAGGCTTGACCGTTTCCGTGCTGTAAAGTCGCCTATGACACTACGTTGCAAACGTCCCATGCTGCTTAAGCAATTTTTTGGCCTCGATGAAAAACGTAGAAGAGCAGGTGTCGAAAATGTTTATTTTTACTTCCTGGACATTCCATTTCTAAGCTTTAAAAGTAATTAAAAATTAAATGGCTCAAAAAGACGATTACCACAGTTTTGTAGGGCAGAAAGAGCTCCATCGAATGAATACTATACACTTTGTCAAACAAAAAGAAATCGTTGAAAAACAAAGAAAATATGAAAACGCTGCGAACTTATTCCCCAGCCTAATATATAAATTAAAAAGCCAATTAGAAATTAATTCGCCAATTAGACACAACAGTTTTTTCACATAACCAGTTGTGTGCTGGATGTTAAGTCGGACAGTCAAGAAATGAATTTGTTTCTTCTGAAGAAGGAAAAAATATATATATATTGCCTACCCTAAAGCTCTTGAATGATAAAATAAAAAAGAATAGAATAAAAATTAGTTACATTTCTCTTTTAAATATCATTCAACTTCAATGAATGCATTGTAATGACTTGGTCTCGATAGACCAAAGAATACTCAGAATTTTGTTGATACTTCTTTATTTTACAACCCTATACATGTACAAGAACAACTAGTTCTTATCTTGATTAAATAATTGCTATTTACATCACAACATTCCAAGTTGAAGGGTTTTACTTGAAGAATAGTTCCCCATTAAATAGTAAAAACACAACACCACTGGGAATTCACGGGTTGGTCAGTCAGCCATCATTTCTACCGGTCAATCTACAGGACTCGTGGGCGTACTCCAGCTGTCTCCCAGAAACCCTTCCCTCCTTTCCAAAAAACTCTCTGTATTTTATCTCAGAGAAAATCCCCACCTCCTCATCTTCAGTGGCTACTGGTCCTCTCTTCCTCCCAATCATGTCCAGCCAAGGGCCATTTCCAAGGGCGTCAGTCTGTCATTGGAAGGTAATGAAAGCGCACCGAAAAGTCTGGAACATGGGGTCGGCTTACAATAGGGACAATCGGCATCCAGATGTCTAGATGTTCCATTGTCTCTGAAAGCGCTATCACTGTCTTCTGGGCGAGGAATTTCCACGTGTGTTCTTTCAGCTATAGATGCCTCGGGTTCCGAAAGGAGAACATCTGCAACATCTGGTCATCTCAAGGTATCGAGCAAACACAAAGGCAACACAGCTGGTGGAAATATTTTATCACTAAAGGGGGACGGGGAATGTTACAGTATTCATTTACGATATTATTCCTAATTAAACACGGCATTATTATTACGATATTTTGAAAATTATTTCTTCTGCGGCAGCAACGCTAGGGTACCAGCTTGTCCTTTATGAGGACAAACGGACATTTTTAAAAGCGTGGAGCCCCAAGCCAGAATGGAATTCTAGCACGTCGTTAAGAGATGCCGTGGCTGATTGCAGTTAAATAGGTCGTGACTGCAAAGTCCTGAAAGTTCCCATCACAAATGATACCACTGAGTCGCTCTCTGATTTGGATCTGAATACCGACTTGCGGATGGATGAGTGAGTTCGACCGCCCCCTAAAAAAGGGTTGTGTCGTGTGTGTCTGAGCAAAGTCGTGCTTTCACCTGAACGGGGCTCGTTAGCAACGAAAGGCGCACTACTTCTGCCTTCATTCAAAAGAGCTTCTCATTTGGCTTGGTATGACCGAGTGGCATTAGACAGACCCGACAAAAGTTTTTTCTTTTACTTACATTTATAAAATGCACATTTGACTAATACACAGTGAATAAGAGGGAATTATTATATTAAAATTTCAAATAAACATAAAAATGACCGTTTTACTTAGAACATGCAGGTTATCACGACACAATACAGAGTTCAAAATATTAAAAAAAATTCAATGTTTGTGAGTTGAACTTTATTGGATGAGTTGTTTAAATAAACGTCTCATGTCCCAAAAATGTCGAATTACTTAATGAGTCTGATAGTATCTTTTATGGAAGTTAAATTTATAGCGTTGTCATAAAAAATTTCACAAACGGAAGATTAATAATGCATTCTGCTACATTTTTTTTATTATTTCGAAGCAATCTAATTTGTTGATAAGAACTTCAAATAAAAGTATAAACTAACTATATTATGCTGTCAGAAAATTAATTTAATGTTTCTTAAGATATTTTAATTAGAAGCAAAATTTTTCAACGTGGATGAATAGATGAAAAAGAAAACTCTATACCATTTTCTTACCAAACTCTTTCCTTGTCTGAAGGAGATGTAAAATGATAACTAATAATTTGAAAGTCTTTATATAGTCGCGAGAATTTCCAAGAATTATAAAAATTTTACTCGATTACCACCAACGTTGGCTTCGCATCAGACGGGCAAATATTTGTACCTGATGGAATCTTTAGTCAAGCAAAATGTTGCAATAGTTATACATTTCCAATACTCATCAATAATTATGCGGGACTTTTCATCCAAGCGACAAAAATATTATTCTTTTTTAGTCCTTTAATATGCCTTAAAAGTACCAGGAATGTCTGGTGAGTAAGCTGTGTCAAGTCTCGGCTCCATTTCACCTAAAATAAAGTTTGGAGGAAGATTGCTGCTGGTACATTGCTTCACACTAGTTACGTGATACGCTCCAGCACGCAAAGTGATAACGGAAAGCCATGATTCGGGAACACCTATGTTATATTAATTATAGGGTGAAGAATTCCAAATTAGTCATTTTTCTGATGCAAAAAAGTTGAATTGAGTTGAGTTGACTGGCGCTGAAACCACCTCTGATTACGCAGCGCCAACAACAAGGTATATGGTTCATAAAATGGTCACGTTTTAATAGTTGAATCAAAATCCCTGCTTCAAAATTTAAAAAAATATGCATAAATAAACTGTCATATAGATTTAAAGCATTACAAAAAATGATAAAATACTTAAATAAGATAAAAGAAACCAATCTTTTTAAGAAAGTCAAAAGCCGAGGATGAGGCACTTGATGAAGGACGTCTTTTAATACAAAATGAGGGGACTGAAAACACCGAACTCGTTGAGAATCGAAACGTGGGCACTCCATCAGAAGATGTCGAACCGTCAAAAGGCATTGGCATCGAGGGACGGGCTCCCCCAACAACAAATGCCTCTGTGTGAGTCTAGTATGGCCAATTCTGAAACGTGTAATAACTGTATCCAATTTTCTGCCATTTAAAATGGGCCAACACTCGATGAATATTTGATTGAATGAAACTTTCTGATGCAAGAGAATCTCCGAGATTGAAACATTGCGATATCTTTATTTGTAGCAAAATAATAATTCTATGTCCCAGCCAAGGTTCTCATAAAAGGAATTCTTTTATTCGTTGACTCTTGGTTTCTATCATATTTCTCTCAATCGATGTATCACAGTAAGGGAATACCATATACAGCGTTAACACATTGCACGATGTCACGTACCTGTACGTCATCTGGCGATTGATACTTGTGCGCGGGTCCCATGCTGGTCCGGGTTAGTGTAACAACATGGTTTGTGTGAGGGTACAAAAATAACGGTATAGACAGGAAGCCGAATGTTCTTGTCTACCACATAGATTCTGGAAAAATTGAGACAAATAAAAACTATTTTTTACATCAGTGGGTGCAGAACGGGAAGGTGGATTTAAAACAATCCATTTGGATTTAAAATGAACTATCCTTGCGAAAATGAGTGAAATTTGCCGTGTACTTCTTCATAGAGGAAAATGCTTCGAACGTTACCACACTTTATTAGTTTTATGATTGCTCTTTTCATTTTTTTATAATGTAAAAATGTTTATATATAACATAGTTCGAAAAAAAAAATCAAAACTATATACTACTATTTCTATTTGATTTTTCATATTTAGATACCATCCTAAATTTATGCACTAAAAAATATTTTTTGTTTATAAAAATCTGATGGTTGTCATTTCTATATTTGAATATGAAATCCGATAAGTGGGTTCAAAAATGCAATAATTTTCGATCTATTGAGATATAGCTGAATAACTAAATGGACGCTCCAAACGCCCGCTCCCGGGACAGTTCCGCTGCGAAATGCACGCGCACACAATGGGTTAAGAAGCTTAAAAATCATTTTGCATCACAATTGAATGCAACAGTTAACTGGAGGAAAGGTTCCCCCAAAAGTTTCTTGTATGTTTTCTAATAAAATTCTTATCCCCTACATTCCGTTAAAATTTGACCACAAATAACAAGTATGGAATATAAAATATAATTTGTTTAAATTTTACTGGTAGACATTATTATTTTGAAAAAACATTTTGCCCACAACAGAGGTTAATATCGTGTTACCGGTCCTTCACAATATATAAGATATAATTTATTTAAATTTTACTGGTAGACATTATTATTTTGAAAAAACATTTTGCCCACAACAAAGGTTAATATCGTGTTACCGGTCCTTCACAATATATAAGATATAATTTGTTTAAATTTTACTGGTAGACATTATTATTTTGAAAAGCATTTTTGTTACCTTAATTTTGGACATGAGTGTAAATGATAGTTCACTAAGTGGATTTCAGTCTTTAGTATGACAAAAAAAAAAGCTATTAGCAGTTTTCTTCATACCACCTGCTTGGTATTTAGTTGCATTATTTAAGGTGGAAGATGAAATAAACATTTTGATCATTTTGTCATAAACTAATGGGGTCTGAAATGCTTATTAGACTGAAACTGAATGGTTCCGTAAGAGTCACATTCAGAAAAATATTATTTTCTTCGTATAAGCAAAAGTAATGAAAAGGGAAAAACTGCAAATGAATTATTAGAAAAACTAGAAGTGGTTGAATAATCGTTATTATTTCAACGCTCCTCGTTCATTCTATTGTGAATAGAAATGCGTCTGATGTTTCGCTGGGCGAACAAACCACTTCATTTACAGATGTTCAAAGCACTTTGGAAAAACAAACTCTGCGAACGAGAATTCGCATTAATTAGAAGGATGTGGTAGAAAATATCAATCGGTACTCCTTCTGATATTATTCTTAAAAATAATTCGCGTTGAAAAGAAAAGTGGTAATTTTAAGACATGAATAAATTTAATAGAAATATTTAGCAAGTAAAGCCACATATCAGTGTGGATTGGCAAAATATTGAAATTTAAATCATGAATTTCAAAGCATATTTGCACGAAATCCCGTTTTTCTGTCGACTGTGATTTTGAGTTGTGCCACAGCTAAAGAGATAAAATAAAAGCAATCTGTCTATTGCAAATTTTAGTGTAAGTGCACAAATATACTAAACTGCACTCATGTATTTTAATTATTTGTTATGTTGCTAACTTTATATACGCATGATAAGACAAAGGGTTCATTTTGAGGTATATCTACAATTTTAAAACTAAGACTACCTGAAGGATTCATCCTTTAACTTCTACAGTGTTTGAATTATAGCTGTAGATCAACAATTAAAGGTATGCAACGCATTTCCTTTTTCAGAAATTTAGTTTGAAAAATCCTTTATTTAATTTCAACTTGCTGAAAGAGAGTTCAGCATTTAGTTACTGGCAATGTGAAAGATTGTAGAAAAAATATTACATTAGATATAGACAAAAGTAGAAGCTGATGATTTGCGATTCCATTTGAACCCAGCCTCGACTTCTGGGCGCCGGCAAGCCGTTCTGTCTGAACGTGTCTGACAGGGATTTCCTTATTCAAAGATGAACTTTTTCCATCTTTTTATAGATATCACTGCGATCTTTGCCCGATAAAGGCGTCAGTCGATGCTCAGCCAGCCACATGAAAACAAGCTTGTAGACTTTTAGTATGAATAACATTATTATTATTCAGAACACTGTTTTAATCCTTAATCATGACTGGGGCCCTCCTCAGTCGCGGGGCGCGGGTGCATAACACCTAGATGACCGGCCCTGCTTCGGATTAGGGTTTAGTTAATATCCAGGTTTGCAAAATCTGGAGCTGATAAATACTGACTCCCGATTGTACGTGGCACTTTAGTGTTCGATAAACTCAATAGCCAAACCTCTGCCTGCAATAAATATTATCACTTGATAGATATTCATTAGTTACCTTACACTTTAAAACATACCTTTCCTTAGCGACAGAGTCATGCAATGGTTTGAATTCTGAACTGCCTTAACACTTTGCTGAGCGGTGACGAGTTAACTCGTCTTTTCATACCCAAGCGTTGTTGATCGGTGACGAGTTAACTCGTCTTTTCATACTCAAATGAAATCGCTCAAATTTCAAATTTTGCTCATCGGCGACGAGTTAACTCGTCATTGCACTAGTATTGTCTACTTCAATTTATGACACCCAGGGCGATGTAGAATGTTGCAGAAACTTGGCGTATCGTGTTGAGTCCTGTCCGATTTGTAACAAAAACTTCTCTTGGTATTCAGGTTTTCATCGCCATTTCAGTATCATTCCGAAAATTCAACCCTGACGGAACGTATCGGCGAAGAACGTTTCAATGAATGATATGCGGATACTTTATCTGATGGTCCAAGTGATTTTGAAATAAGTTCCCTGGAAATATTCACTGGCGTAAAAATAAATCCAGCTATAAAGTGTAGAGTATGCTCTTCAAAAGGAAAGCGCAGCGAAACGAGACATATCTGCAAAACCTGTTGTGTACCATTACATGCTGGTGATTTCCATACATTTTATGATACAAAAAATGTTATTAAAAGTTATATTAAAATATGTCCAAAGTTAAATTTCATTTCATTCAGTATAAATAAAATTTATTGGTGTTTATTTAGGAACGTTTTTCTTCCCTGTTCGATTACAAAATAATGGCCGGTCACATGACATGGTTTCTGTGTGAAATTCCCGGTGAAGAAAGTGTTAAGAATCTATTCCGTTCTCGGCCAATACAGAAATCTCCTTCCTTTCCAGTGTGAGCGGCCTTCGAATGAATGATATCTCTTTCTTGTTTAAATTACAGTAAAAGCTCCTTATTCGCGCTTCCTTCATTCGCGTTTTCACTCTTCGCGGATTAAAAAAAATGAGACCCAATTCCTATATCCGCGGCTAACCATTCCTTTATTCGCGGATCTAATAAGTATATACATCATAATAAAAGGATTCTAACCCAATATCCTTTGTAAATGCCGTCCAATGGACTCATAAAAAGAGTAAAATAGATCGTATTACAACTTTGTCTGAAGTATGTTGTTCAATGCAAACTGCAAACATAGCCGAAATCGCGAATGGAATAGGACGAGATGGATTCGAACAGATAGAATCAAGTGACATTCAGGAATGGCTTGAATTGCAAGATGAAGAGCTGACTGAAACAGACTTGGAGGAAATGTTAAATTCACGGCCCATGGAAGAAGAGGCTTCAACAGCACTGGAAACGTGACATTTCATTTGAAAAATCTTAGCGAAGAATGGCAAATGAGCTTTGCGATTTCTTTATGAATGTCTACGGAATGAAGTCTTATTTTTAAGAGGCAAAGTACTAATGCGGCTGTCTGAATGGAAGGAGCTTTTAAAAACTGCCAAGCAAGAGAAAATGTCCAAATTCTTCAAACCATTGCCTAAGCCTTAAGATAATTAATCAAAATGCGCAAAAACTTCAATTAAATCGATTTTTTATACATTGGTTTTTATTTTTATTTTGCCACCTAGGAACGTATCTCCTATAATCCCATATAAATGACCATTCCGTATTCACGGTTTCTGTATTCGCGGCTTATTTATGGAACAGATACCCAGCGAATAAAGAGCTTTTACTGTATTCAAAAGTTGTCGATCAGTACTCCGCAGTAGGAATTTCCTCGAGAAGGAGGTATCATTAAACGCCCTCCAGGGAGCAACCTTGAAAAAGGGAAGGACTTGAACAAAGCTGCCTAACACTTCAGTCAGATTCCCGCATTAGATGGCAGATGTGTATTCATCTCTCGTGCGATTTCCTAACTGCGAATTTTTCTCGGGCTTTTTAAAGCCGATTTCCCATCACGACATGGATACTTTCATTTTGCGTCGATTAGAGGGCGCGAAAAAGTTGACACCAGCACAAATACTTTCGATTATCCCGCACTCTAACGCATGATTTTGCTTCGAGGAAGAAAACCCGAG
>JAPMOQ010052775.1:1054155-1065998 GCA_026543055.1 Argiope trifasciata | reverse complement strand
TTTTGTCACTTCAGTGTATATATATATATATATATATATATATATATATATATATATATATATAACAATTTCTGGAAGAGTATTAACAAACAATCCGCTCAAATGATGGACTGGAAACTTGATACTCATTTTTTGTTTTTCATGCTGTCTGGCGCAGTGCTCGGCCTCAAGGACGGGAACTGCACCGACCCCAGCCTCACCAGTCAGCTGGATGCCAATTGCTACAACTACAACTACGGCAATCCCATCCAGTTCGCGACCTGCATCCAGACCAACTATCCGGATGGCGGCTACTACTACAGCTACACCTGCTACTTCGTGCACGAGGGCCCGAAGGCAGACCAGGGCTGCCAGAGCTACTGCAAGTCCTACGGCTACCCCTTCTCGTGCACCCTCCCCAGTAAGAGGGTCTACTGCGCCTGCGGAAAGACGCTGGACGACGGGAAAGTGTAAGCATTATTTGTCAGAATTTGCTCGATTCTGTGTGGTATCATCTGGAAAATCTCGCGGATCTCCCTTCCAATTTTAATATCGAATATTTGGACAATCGTTAAAAAAGATAACAAAAGCACTCATTTTAATCCGTTTATGCTTGTAGTTGCTCAGGATATTGGTATAATTAACTTACACTCCATCTCACATCGGAACTGGGCAACTCCGTGCGAAAAAAAAAAAAAAGGTTAGATTAAAATAAAATTCAACACAACTTCTTTTTTATTCTTTGGAAGTCAGAATTCGTTTTCACTAAAAAACAAAATAATAACCAGGATTTTACAGGAGAAAATGAATCTTTCTTTCAGAACTCTGATTATTCACTACTCTAAGTTCTGAATTTAAGAAAAATTGTTATTAAAAAATGCTATACTACTTAACAAATGAAATACACATGAAATGATCAAAACTTTAAAAGAAGCAGAAGTGCGTGTGGCCACCAATTTTTAAAATATAAATTTACGATAAATAATAAATAGAACAACACAAATTGTCCGACAGTGGAGAGCCGACCCATGCTCTTCTCAGAAATGAATCCTCTTTGCGGAGGATTTCGACTTCTTTATTACCTTTCCCATGAAATAATAAAAATTAGTTCATCTATATCTATATCTATACTTATAATAAAGCTCAATGTGTGTGTGTGTGTGTTGGCGCTCTACAGGCCAGTCCGTAGGACCTACAGCTACCAAATTTGGTACATGTATACCTTGGAGGTTGGGAATGTTCACCTCTGAATCCTTTTTGCGAATTTTTATTTAGAATTTGAAATAATTAAAATTTAAGCAAAATTTCGACGTTTTTCCGCTATAACTTCCGAAAATATTATTGCACAAACATGATTTTTATATCAATTTAAAGATTAAAAAATTAACTTTCTAACGATTTATATATACGATATTTTTTAATTTATAACGTAAGGTTCTATTTTTAACGAATTTTTAAAGAAATATTTTAACCATATTTTTATCACGTGACTGAATAAAATAAAAGAATACCGGAAGTTCGAAAAAAAAAAAACTATAATCGTAAATCAAGTTTAAAGAAATGCAACTTTTAACACGTGACTGGATAAAATAAAAGAAATATAAAATGTGATATTTTCTAAAAAAATAAATACAAAGTAAAAGATTCTATGATCGTTTGCAATATCTAAATAATTAATTTAATAAATCTTCTTTACGGTAAATCTGATCGAATTTAGACAGGATAAGCATTGAAACCCCGACTTAATGGCATATTTCTATTATCGTTTGCAATATATGTATCATTAATTCAATAATTTTTTTTTCACTATAAAATGTGATAGTTCCTAAAAAAATAAATGTAAAGGTTTCTATAAAATCTGCAAGAGCACGTCAAAGGGAAAAAAATTAGGTTTTATTACCGTGTAGGTAACTACGGCCCGCGGGCCAAGTCCGGCCCGCGGAAAGGTTTAATCCGGCGCGTTTAAGAGTGCCGTCGTGAGAATGTTTGAACGCATTCTTACTTCGTAATGTGACGACCCGCATAAACATTACCTGCGGCGATATTCAAAACACAATAATATTCTGGACAAATCCATCCGACCCAAACAGCTGACTCCTCTACGCTCGAAACTTCCAGACACTCTCGCATTTTCGATTCATTGTTCTGTTTTACCAAAAGAACCGCAAAACTCCAATTCCCGAACAATCCTTGCAGGTAGGTAAAAATACAAGCGAGGCCGTCCGAAGATCAGTTAGTTAGCGACTTAGTCAGTCATCTGCAACGACCCGCTGTGACTCGAGTAATTGTTTGTGTAATCCCCGAAACTCCCACTGCCTCAACAAACTTAATATACTTAATATTGTTGTAAAACTAGTAAATATGATTCGTACCAGAGGATTATTACATCGCCAGTTTCAACAGTTTTTGGAGTCTGTACATGCTGAGCATTCCGATATCCTGTATTATTCAAAAGTTCGTTGGTTAAGTGCTGGAAAAGTATTTGAAAGAATTTGGGATTTAAAAGACGATATCGTGAATTTTCTTCTTGATAAAGACATTTATAATCAATTTGACGTCTTAGAAAACGAAACGTGGCTTTCTGATTTCGCTTTTTTCACAGACCTCCTCGTACACATGAATCAACTTAATCTCAAACTGCAAGGGAAAAATCAGTTTCTTCACGATATTTGTCAATACCTGAAGAGTTTCAAATTACAGTTATTATTATTTGCTAATCAGATATCTAAATCAGATTTTTCTCATTTTTCAAGAATACAATCTTTAAAATTCACTATATCAAACAATAAGATTAAAAAATACGAAATTAATTTGAGAAAACTATCTTCATAATTTGAAAAGAGATTTCAGGACTTTAGAAAAATGGAACCAGAGTTTAGTATTTTTGCGACCCCATTCAATGTTAATTACGAAGTTGATGCAAAATTTCAACTTGAGTTAATAGAACTGAACTGTAATACTCTCCTGAAACAATCTTTTCATACAGTACCATTACTAGAATTTTATAAAAATTTAAGCCCAGATAATTTCCCAAATCTAATTACTCATGCAATGAAGATAATGACAATGTTCGGCTCATCTTATAACGCGAACAAATCTTTTCAACAATGAAGCTTAGGAAAACTTCTTTAAGAAACAGAATTACAAATGAGCACCTTTCATCAGTTTTAAGAATTTCTGCTTCGCAAATGGAACCGGACTATGATGAGATTTTGATAAAACAGTCTCAATTTCATTTTTCTCATGCACCATCAACCAGTAACGACACCAGAAAATAAAGTGATAATACTTCACATCAAGAACTACACTAAATTCATTTTATATTTTGTGCTTATAATTTTCTTACCTTTTGTTTTTTTACTATTAAAATAATAAGTGTATGTAATAATATATGTATATGTTTATAGAACACAATTTTTTTAACGATTAAGCATTATTCTTTGGCCCGCTACGATCGTCTAGTTATTACAAATGGCCCGTCTTAAAAAAAGTTTCCCCACCACTGGTGTAGGCCATCATTTTGAAGGAAGTTGAAATTGAAAAAAAAAAAACTATCATCGCAAATTAAAAATTAAGAAAGGCAACTTTTAGCACATGACTGGATAAAATAAAATAAATATAAAATGTGATATTTTCTTTAAAAAATGCAATGCAACGGATTCTGTGATCCTTTGCAATATTTAAATCATTAATTGAATAAATTATCTTTATTTATACAGGATTGAATTTATACAGGATTGAATTTATACAGGATATGCATTCAAATTCCTTTCCAATGGCCAATTTGTAAAATATTATTAATAGGCATATATATATTTTTAATACTGTTAATTTGATCTAAATGAAGTAAATAATTACATTTTATGTTGTTTGAGTCAAACAATGCATTTATGAATAATGAGTTTTAGATTTCTTCATACTTTGCTCAGTGAGCCATATTTTACAAAATATTTTTACTAATATTTTAAATAAAAGTTGCTACACCAATCAGTCTTCTAAATGAATCATTAAAACTGACTGATTTATAAAATTAAAGAATATGATTAGGAAAACGCGTTCTTTTAGAGCTTTCAGTCCATCATCTTAAAGAAAATATTAATTTCAGGCCAATCAATGACCGGAGTTACTTCAAGGCTATTGAATATGTGATTTAATTGAAAATATTAGAATCCATTACTCATGGCGAACCAGCTGGTCGCCAAAGGCGGCTAGTTCTTAATAAGTTAAAGTACGCAAATAAAACGTTTCGATTGTTTATATATACAGTTTTATATTACTAAGTCATCAGCCTTCATATTTGATGCAATTAATCTTCAATTATTTGGGAATTCAGGCTGTAAATAATCGATGATACAAATTTTAATTGTTAATTGCATATTTAATGTCATTACTTTTTTCATCAGAATGTCGCAAAAATTTTCTTACCTTTTATTCGTACTTGAAACTTCGCTTTTTAGTTTTCAACTTTATCTGCATCAAAAATGGCCATTTCGAATTCCGCGGAGGAAGATTTTTTTTTCTATATGAGAAGGGATGATTCGTGTTAAATTCAAGATTTCCGGTGTTTATTTTTGAATGCACGTGCTCCAAAATGTGGGGAGTTAATTCACATCGAGCGCCCCCTCCCTGCCTCTGAGTTTAGTTTAGTTTAGTTATATTAACGTCCCGTTTTAAAGCAACACGAGGGCTATTTTGGGACGGACCTCGTCATTTTGAACCAAGATCAGAAGACGAGGGCGACACCTGAACTGGCACCTCCCTCTCCACACCACACCAGCGGGAGGACGTTTGGCTCCGACGGATTTAATGAGCAACAGACCCGCTTACATGGGAGTTCTTCGGTGGAATCGGGCCTCGAACCTGAAACCCTCCTGTTCTGAAGCCGAGATCTTGCCACCAGGACACCGCGGCCATAGTAAGTTCAAGAATTCAAAAGTTTTAATAAGAGATAAAAGTTAATTAAGTTAATTTTTTCCCATTGGAACTCAAATTCCGCAGTTTCATCTAGAACATTCGATGCCATATTCGTGGGAACTATAAAAAGCTAAGGCATACGGATGAGTATAAGTAATAGTCATCCCAAAAGAAGAACAGTCGAGTGATTTATCGTATGAGATGCAAATCTCTAACGAGTTTCCTTTATCATTTCGTGTTGCCGTGGTTGATCAGAAACATTTTTCTTCTTGTGCGTCGTTATTGATTTCTGTAAATACTCGTTTGTGCATACTTTATCTGTGTTTTGTGCTGAATAAAGCATCTTTATTTGTGAGGGAACATTTAAAACTTTTAACCATGCATTTTTTATACTTACCGAGGTTTTCTGTATATATTGTACACTTTGGTAACAATATATGTTGTGAAACGTTCCCCTCTCCAATTCTTGATAAGTGCCATTTCCCGACATTTGTTCATCACCTGCTAAAACCATCCATTATTAAATCCGGTTCCGAAGCCGAGACCTCACCACCAGGCCACCGCGGTCGCCCTGCCACCGAGAGACGCTCGGGAGTCAGTTCAGCCACTGCTTATGTTGCGAAAAAAAATTATCATTTGAACAAAAGTGGGTGCACGATCTGTTCAAATAATCAAATCGATCACAAAAATAATTTGTTCGCTGGACATGTTCATGTTCCTTTCCAATAAAATTTAAATAAATTAGTTTATTATTTGCAGCCTTTTTTATTATTTCTGTAACATATTTACATTGTTATATTTTTCAATCACGTTTCTGTATATTTTTTTAAACTATGCAAATTCTGTTCCCTATTGAAGTTGCTGCAACTTTTGAAGTCTTTGTTTACCCCCTCCGAAGTCCCCAATACTCGTATTGCTGATGTAGTATCCCCGAGGAGCACAAATAGCACACAGAGTCTGTCCATCACAAGAACTCTGCTAGACGATCGTCTGTGTTTATGGCGGGTGTCATAGAAACCGGCTTTGTTAGGGAAGATCCATTTTGAATGGGTGGAATCGGACGGAAGTCTTGGGGAGTATTCTTGTTCTTGGCGTCAATTGTAGCGATAAGAAAAACTTGTTGCTCGTTCGTCTCGCTTTAGTCAAAGTTGCACAATCTTTATATTCGCTTAGCTTACTTCTTTATTAATCTTTTCTTTGGTTAATATTTAACTGCATGTAGTTATTTTTTTCTCTTAATAACATATAAATTTAAATCAAATGAAATAATTACGATCAATTATATTACTGCTTTTATGTTAAATTAGACGCGTTTGCTGTGGATAATTTTATATTAATAACATATAAATTCAAATCAAATGAAATGACGACGATTAATTTTTTATCTTGCAAGATTTTACTTCTTAATTTTTTTCTTTTTGCGCAGTCGTTAGACATGCAAATAATTATTCAGTTTTTCTATTTGATTTGCTTTTCACTTTGTAAATTTATAACAAAAATATCAGATATTTTCAATACTCCGAGTACGCAAACAAATTTTTATCTTTCTGATTTTTTTAAAATTTGTTTTCAACAATTAAATGTTATAATACATAATATCGCCAGTTTGGCGCTAAACATAATATCGCCAGTTTGGCGCGCCATCTTGAGAAACTTAAATGAATTTCGACCTCCGCGAAATGAACTCTTCCTACAGTAACCTGTTTCTATGACGCCCACCGTAAACATAGACGATCGTCTAGCAGAGTTCTTGTGATGGACAGATAGTAGTTAGCCCTCTTCGTTCGTTGAGCTTGTGCTGAACGAGCGAAGGTCGGGCGGTCTACAGGCAGAGTTTCACCCTGTTGTTAGTTTGTGCCATGTCTCATCCCATCTGTGTCTTCACCTCGAAACGCTCATTCAAGCGATGTTTCAGGTACTACTATTTCGGATATTGAGAGGAAACATCGGCCTGTGGGAAATGAAGAAGACGTCGGAATCCGCAGCAGGAAAAGTCTTATTTTTCTCATCGGACTCAGCGGCACGTTCTGATGACATTCAAAACCGTCTCGATTGTGTACCAAATTTCGTTCAATTTATGTAATATGTGTGCATCCTTCCTGAAATTAAAAACACTATTATTATATTTTAAATCTTTTTTTTTTTTTTTTTTTTTTTTGACTGGCTCAATTGTTTGGGAACAAAAACATGGATGAGAAAGAACATTCAAAATGTTTCTGAATTTCATAAAAAATTTCCAAGAATATCCAGTTTGTTTAAAGTTAAGTTAAGTAAATATGTAAAGATAAACGTATTCGCATTTACTTATTACAATTCAAGTTTGTATTTACAACGTAAAAAGACAAAAATTTGATTCACCTGATTTTCCTAAGAACTTGTCTGAAGCAAAGAGTTAGTGAAAAGTATGAAACTCTGGATTATTCCCAATCCGGAAATAAAAATAAGAGCATACCATCCATTTCCAAACCAAATATTACCTGGACACCTACCGGATGGTTAGAGGGATAGTACAATGATCTAAAATTTAAAAAAAATCGAATCTCCACCGCATGTATTAACCAAGGATTCATCTCCAAATAGCTCGCCGGGGAGACAATAGATTCTGTAGAAATGCTAAATCCAAATTAAAAGCTTATACTTTGTAGCTATCGTACGTAAATGTCATGCAAGTCATTCTCAGAGGCAATAACTTTATCACAGGTTATGCGAGAAAGACCCTGGGGGTTTTTAATTTTAATTAAATGTTTTTCGCAGTAGCCATTAAAAATATTTTAGTACAAATAATTCTGCACTATCTTAATTTTCAAAAAATTATCTTTTCAACTCTATTAACGATTTGATGGTAGAAATATATTTTCTATGTTTAATTAATTTTAACTGAAAATGTTTTAATCACATTTTCTAAAATGAAATTTGAGAATAATGAACGAATATTAAACGTATCACGAGATACAATAAATAGTTTCTTTCATCACCATTCTGAAAGAACGTCAAGTTTTACGATCCTTAAAGAATACCCAAATCTAATACATAAAGATGAGCATTTGTTTGTTCGTATTTTATATACTGCCGTTCATTTTATTCCGATAAAACATTGCCAAATTATTGATAGATTGCACTTAATAGAATCTGTTTTTGGCGGCTGCAACGCGCCTGGTTCCAGTCAGTCCATATATTTTGAAGTTTCAAGACTTGAACTGAAGACGGGCAAAAATATGTGCTTCTTTCCCCTTGCTGCGCTAATCACTCACCCACGTATCACGACAACAGGAGAGGTTGCTTAGATTCTTAATGGGACAATCCATCCAATTTTCAAATTCGTTAGGTCTAAAAACTTGAGGAAATTAAATAAATTGATAATAAATAATTTCGGATTTCCATTTCTTTAGATGCTTAATAATCAATTTCATTTTGGAGAAACTTGCGTATGAAAATTCAGTGCTCATGCATAAAAATATTTCCGAAAAATTAACATTTGATTAGAATTACAAAATCATGCATGATTCTGTCCCAAATAAATTTATGTAGGATAAAAAAAAATAATCGAAAAAGATGACAAATTAAATTACCTGGAATAATTTGGCAAATTCAGGCTAATTAATTGCCAGAAATTTTTTGGAATAAAATAATACTTATACTTTATCTTTCAAACGATACCAAAAATGCTGTTAATATTCAGAATATTTCCCGAGTTATAAAGAATTTTCTAGAGGTACTTTCTTTAAAAAATTTAGTTTCGATTTTTTTTAAAAAACACATTTTTATAAAGAATATTTTTCCCGCTATGTTGCTTCATTCAAACAATCATAACTCGACAAAAAACGAACCATATACAATTCTTTATACATCAAACACTGTATGAAACAGCGGATGTTTTGTGCTTCAGTCAAAGTTATATTTATAGAAATAAATTTGTAATCGATATTTAAAAGTTAATATTATAGAAAAAATCGTCTTTTTTTATTCATAGTTGATGAAAAAAATTGTTAAAAAAAACTATGTTTTTATAACTCAATTGAGGCAGACAACATGAAGACTCATATCAGGCATCATTTCTAACTAGAATGTATAAATGAGAATTTGAGATATCATGCTTCAATAAATATGCTAATTAACTCATTGAATATTAATTAATTAATAATTAGTGTAGCATGGGTTTTTTTTATCACTGAAATGAGTCTAAATCTAAATTAATGACTTACTGATAAGAAATTGGATTTTAAAAGTTAGATTTTTTTTTAAAATCTTCTAGTGTGAACATACACCTTAAAGAGCTATTTAAAAAATATTTGACAAAGTTTATATTTTAATACATACGCGTGAAAAATTCATTATTTGCGGCAGTTGGGTTTTCTCCCGCTGTTTGCGAAAGTTTGAAGAAGCCTAAACAGACGAGTATTAAAAGAAGAAAAACACCCTTGCCATGAAATAATCGAAGTAGAACTTCAATTAGTCTAAACAGATTTCAATCAGAATGTTGTTAGTCACTTGGAAACGGAATTATAAACTTTGTGTAGGAAAAAAAAAAAAAAAAGGTCGGCAGCAACAGAAATAAAATGAAAGCGCCAAAATTGGCGAATATAGCTTTATTTTATCGAGAGCTTTTATTTCTTAGCAAATGTTGATAATTAGAGTTTCGGCGCCAAATGACGGAAGGCAGACGATCTGAGAAAAGCATCTGCCTCTTCTTGGAATCGCGAGCCGTGAAACAGTTTGTTTTGCTAAACCCGAGTTTCTGCGGATTGAATTTTCTGAGTTTTTACATCTGCGCTCTATGGAAATGTGTCTGCTTCTTTTCTCAATAAAATTTGTAGCGGTTCGAAAATCAGAGATATCATGAACACTCTCAATGATTTCAGCGTCTATCTTTCTTGTAGTAAACATGTTAAAGAAGTGAAATCGCCTTTTTTTTTTTCGCTGTTCCTTAATATGAGAGTTTGGTAAACTTTTATTACGCGTTTTCCAGTTGCTTTAATTCCGTTTGCTTCAACTACACTTAAATGGTGACTGAATGAATTAAATCAAAAACGTCTAATAACATTTCACCTATTATTATTTGTTGAATGTTTGATTCTTGACATAGCACATTTATTAGCAGAATGTATCCGTTGCAGATTTCTGATTAGACAGAATTAGACCACTACTTTGAGCAGCTGCGCTACAAGAATCTGCATAGACTGTAAAAACACCTTTTCAATCGACCAGAATAGACAGGTCGATTAAGATATGTTTACAATCTAGTTGCTAATTAAAGTTGTATAGGATAAAAACAATGTCCATTATAATCTACGCTTATAATAAAGCCCAATGTGTGTGTGTGTGTGTTGGCGCTGTACAGGCCAGACCGTTGGACCTACAGCTACCAAATTTGGTATATGTATACCTTGGAGGTCGGGAATGTGCGCCTCGGAGCCCTTTTTCCAAATTTTTAATTAGAATTTGTATTAATTAAAATTTAAGCGAAATTTCATCGTTTTTCCGCTATAACCCGAAAATATTACTGCACAAACAGGATTTGTGCATAAAGTTAAAGATAAAAAAATTTCTAATGGTATCAGTGTTTTAATGCATAACTTAAAGCTTCTAATTTTAACGAATTTTTCAAAAAATATTTTAACCATATTTTTCAACAATATATTTCGGACAAAACAAATTTAATCTGCACGAGCACGTCAAGAGGAAAAAAATTAGGTTTTATCAGTGTGTTGTCGTCATATTACGATAGTTCAAATTTTTTTTAAAAAAAAGCAGCTAGTATTGCAAATTAAATCTAAAGAAATGTGACTTTCAGCACGTGACTGGATAAAGTAAAATAAATAAAAAATGTGATATTTTCTTTAAAAAACAAACATGCAAGGCAAAGGATTCTATGATCGTTTGCAATATCTATATCATTAATTCAATAAATCTT
This sequence comes from Argiope trifasciata, assembly GCA_026543055.1. Classification (NCBI taxonomy): domain Eukaryota; kingdom Metazoa; phylum Arthropoda; class Arachnida; order Araneae; family Araneidae; genus Argiope; species Argiope trifasciata. The sequence continues at coordinate 1,055,194 of JAPMOQ010052775.1, read as the reverse complement.
CTTTATTTACGATTAGTCGCCTTTGGCGACCCGCTGGTTCGCAAATCTTACTGCTGTTTAAAATTGCCATATAAATGCTTTATGTAACGTCATTGCCAATTAAATACTTTATGTGACGTGTCATTGTCAATTTATGTAATTTGTCTTTTAATAGCTACTTAATCAAAGCCCGTAATCTACAATATGTCTCTCTAACTATCTATCAGTTCTCGCAAAATTTCAACTTTAAATTTAAATGGAAATGATTAAACTGCAAATTTATATAAGAACTTTTTTTTTACCGAAACCAAGCATTTTTTTAAAAATATAAGTAAAAGAAAATCATTATGTATACTACTGAATATGTAATATTTCAAAAATTGTAATAATTTATGTAATATTTCAAGAATTACTCAAAAAAAGGATTTAAATTCATCGTAAAATTAAGTTTTTAGCTTTAATTTGAAAAAAGCTTTAAATGATGCAAATAATATTTTATTTTATTTTGGTCTGAATTTATAATTAAAAGAATTATTTAAAAAAAATTTTACATTTTTTAAGCTATTAGGAATCATATTTTATGAAATATTCGTGGCATTTCAACTATCAAATGAATAAATGAAGGTTTCTATCTTCTGCTATTAAATTTGACCGACTTATGAAGTTTGAATAGAAATTATGTAACATTCAACATTTTTATTCTTCGGCCAATCAACCTTGAGAAATCCTGAAAGATGTTTGGGGTATCGTCTTTGGAATGGTAGATAAAGTAGTTTAAAATTACCCGTTTTTTTCCAGTGATCTTCAAATATTCATAAATCAATCAGTTTTAGAGACAGTTGATTGAAGTTTATTTCTTTTTTTATATAAAAGCTAAACATTCTTAATTTTTTAAAGCCTTCATAGACTCATGTTACATGCTATGTAATTATTTACTTCATTTAGGCCCTTTTTATCGATGCATTTCAATTATTAAATTTTACCTATTAGCCAGTGAACCTTGAATTATGTATATACCAGCGGGGGGCCGAGCTCCGCTCAGGGAAAACAGGTATCGAAG
>JAPMOQ010052775.1:1026454-1050071 GCA_026543055.1 Argiope trifasciata | reverse complement strand
AGAGAGATAAGGCCTGCTGGCTCTGTCTCTCGCTCCTGCATGAGTCATCACGAAAGGGCGAGAAGCCAGTTTACTATAATCAGTCAGCAGCACGTATTCTACGCGATGAAAACGTGGACTGGCGTATATAAACGATTTTTTCTCCTCATTGTTATACTTATTTCTTCATCCAAGATGGTGTAATATTGAAATTAATGAAATGCAAAAGCAAGTTTTGGATACAAATTATTGATTTTGGTTTGGTTTAGTTATATTAACGTCCCGTTTAAAGCAACACGAGGGCTATTTTGGGACGGACCTCGTAATTTCGAACCACGGTCAGATGACGAGGACGACACCTGAACTAGCACCCCCCTCTCCACACCACGCCACACCAGCGGGAGGACATTTGGCCTGACAGATTTAACGTGCAACAGACCCCCTCACACGACGGTTCTTCGGTGGAACCGAGTCTCGAACCTGAAACCCTCCGGTTCCGAAGCCGAGACTTTACCACCAGGCCACCGCGGCCCCTACAAATTATTGAAGGTAAGTGTACTTCTTTTATTATCCTCAATACACACTTAAAGTATGATTGAATCTGTTATTGTCAAGCCTATTTATTCGCCACGTTCTGTTTTAAATACAAATTATGATTGAGATTTATTTTTTCCTTATTATTTGTTCTGTAGTTTTAATCAAGAATAAACTTAATGAAATAAGAATAAATAATTGCTCTCTATTTATACAAATTCTTTATTTCTTAGTGTCAAAAATCAAATCGATTTTTTAGACTATATTTTGTTAAAAACGAAGTACTGAAAATGTTTATCTTTATTTTCTTTTTACACACGTGCCAATAATAAGCCGGAAATGTAACGGCCGTTGCGCGTGTCATGTGATCAGATGGTTTTTATTTATTTTTTGGAAAAAGGAAAAATGAGTAGTGTAAGATTTGATTTCGAAGAATAAAGTTGTTGAGTTTTATGCTCCGTGTAGATTATTCGAAGTAATGAATTTTTGTCAGGTTTTTTAACATTTTTTGGCGTCCGCGACAGGATATTTTATTTAATTACAATGTTTGCTACAGTTAAAGGTTTCAAAAAGGAAGATCTCTTACTGGTTGCAGAAGAACTTGGTGAAGTAATACCAGAGAAAGTTACTATTTCAGGGTTAAAGAATTTAATTCTCAACAGCGATGAGTACAAAAAGGATCCGGACTTCGTAGCGTCTGTTTTGTATACGGCTGTTGGTGATCGAAAACAGAGAGAGGAAGAAAAAGTAAGACAGTATCAGCTGAAAGAAAAGGAAAGACAGTATGAGCTGGAAGAAAAGGAAAGACAGAGACAGTATGAACTGGAGATGGCAAGAATCCAGGCTCAGTCTAACGCAGTAGAGGTAAGTGAAAGTTTACCTCTATCTGAAAATAACGCTAAGAGCAAATTTCATCTACCAAAGTTAGAGTTCCGAAAATTTTCTGGAAGTATTAAAGACTGGTTGCCATTTTGGAGCCAGTTTGAGCACATTCATAAAGATGGCGACATAGCTTCCGAAAACAAAATTTCAGTATTTAATTCAAGCCACTGTTGCTGGATCTCGTGCTCGGGAGATTGTGGAAAGTTTTCCGCCAACGAGTGCCAATTATGCCAAAGCAGTGGAAAGCTTAAAAGCTCGCTTCGGTAGAAATGATTTATTAGTAGAAGTGTACGTCAGGGAACTTCTGAAACTAGTAATTTCGGTTCATAAAAATGAGAAGTTTTCTATGACATCTTTATATGATAAACTGGAATCACATTTGAGAGCTTTAGAGACTTTAGGAGTCACAAGTGATAAATGTGCTTCTATATTATACCCAATGGTAGAATCCTGCTTTAGCGAAGATTTCCTAAAAGCTTGGAATCGTCATCCTACATCTTCTGCTTCTGTTGATGCCAAGGAAAGGCTAAACAATCTAATGCAATTCATAAAAGCGGAAGTTGAAGGCGAAGAGCGAATAAACTTGGCGATGTCGGGTTTTGGATTAAACGAACCTAAGTTTACACAAGGTTTTAAAAAGAAGCAAGGGCAGAAAAATCCGTTATTTTATAACAGCATTCCTACTGCTGCAAATTTGTTGACGACAGCATGAACTACAGCTGTATTGAAATGTATATTTTGTGATGGTAAACATAAGAGCTCTGAATGTTTTTTAGCTCAAAAAATGAGTTTAGAAGAAAGGAAAAATATTGTTAAAGAAAAACGCTGCTGTTTTGCTTGTCTGGGTAGCTCGCACGCAGTCAAAAATTGCCGAGCTGCTTTAAGATGTTTTGTTTGTTCTAAAAAGCATGTGATATTGATGTGCGATAAGATGGATACACAAAAGTCTTCCGAGAAAAATGAAGTAAAATCACAAGTTGAAAATAACGTCAGCATGTCCAACTTAAATAAACGTAGTACTAGAGTATTTCTACAGACTTTAAAGGCCGTGCTGGTTTCTGGAGATAAAAAGAAAAGCGTCAGATTACTTTTGGATTCCGCATCACATAGATCTTACGTTTTAAAAAAGGTTGTACGAGAAATGGGCTATCCTTCTCTTCGACAAGAAAAATTAGTACATTCCCTTTTTGGAGGTGTTTCCAGCAAACAGATTACACATGACTGCTACAAAATATGGTTAAGGGATTTGGATGAAAAATTCTCTTGTAATTTCGATGCATTGGATCAAGACAAAATTTGTGAAGATGTTCAGCCAGTTTGTAACGGATCTTGGATAAGAGAACTGGAAGAACATAATATTATTTTATCTGACGTAAATGATAGCACTGCTGCTATTGATATACTTATCGGAGCCGATATCATGGGGAAAATGTTAACTGGGAAAAGAAGAATGTTGAAATCTGGTCTTGTAGCAGTTGAAACCCATTTAGGATGGACATTAATGGGAAAAGTACCCGAAGTAGAAACCCCAAAAGAAAGCTCAGATTTGGCGATGACTGTAACGTCCATGTTTGTGAATGAGCTTGATTTATCTAATTTATGGCGATTAGACTTGATTGGAATCGATGATCCGATTGAAAAGAAGTCCAAGCAAGAAATTGATCTTCAAACAAAAGAACATTTTTTAGAGACAGTGAAAATTAATTGCGACGGGCGTTATGAAGTTTGTTTACCTTGGGCTGAGGACAAATCACCTTTACCTGATAATTTTCACTTAGCTCACAGACGACTGGAATACACTACCTCAAAACTTAAGAACAAGAATTTGTATCTTAAATACGAAGAAATTTTTGCAAGTTGGCTCACAGAGGGTATCATAGAAGAAGTTCCACTAACTGAAATAAATGGTTACGGGAATTATCTGCCTCATCGACCTGTGCTGAAACCGAGTAGTGCTACTACTCCAATCCGACCAGTATATGACGGGTCATCACGACTCCCTAACCACCCGTCTCTTAACCAATGTTTGGAATGTGGACCTAATTTGATTGAGTTGTTGCCTGACCTTCTGTTACGTTTTAGAGAGGGAAAATTTGGTGTTATTGGAGACGTTTTGGTTTAACATGTAGCCCTTTCCTGTTAGCCTCAGTGATTGACTATCACATTAGAAGAAGTGACGAATATGACGTTAAATTCAGGGAAAAGTTGGCTCGAAGTTTTTACGTTGATAATGTTGTTACCAGTGTTGATAACAAAGAAGAACTGAAAAAATTTATACAAGAATCAACAACTCTTATGTCCAAAGGAAGATTTGAACTTCGAGAATGGGAGTATTCTGGTCAGTGTCAAATTAAGGAGAAAGTAGAAACACACGTTCTGGGTTTATTATGGAATAAAGACTCGGACACTTTAAAAATTGATTTGAGTCGGATGAATGATGTAGAAACTGAAAAGGTTACTAAACGTAACATGTTATCTATTGTTCACAGAATGTTTGATCCATTTGGTTTCATCTCCCCAGTGATGCTCTGTCCGAAATTAATGCTACAGAAAGCGTGGAAAAAGGGAATAAGCTGGGATGAAGACATTAAATGCGAGTTACGAGAGGAGTTTTTTTTTACGAGAGGTTTCACGAGCTAACATGCTTGAAAGATCTTGAAGTGCCAAGATATGTTCAAATAACTAAAGAAAATGTCAGTAATTGTACCTTGCATACTTTCGTTGATGGTAGTCAAGATGCGTATGCAGCTGTGGTATTTCTGAGAGTTGAAGAAGAGGATCGAACCGAAGTGTTTTTTCTGACGTCTAAATCTAGAGTTTCTTCATTGAAAGGAACCACGATTCCAAGAATGGAACTTTTAGCTGCTGTTATTGGAACCCGTTTGTCAAATTCTGTCATAAAAGCTCTACAATGGGAAAATCTCAAGAGATATTATTGGAGTGATTCGACTACTGTGTTGGCGTGGATACAGAGAGACGATAACTGGTCGGCATTTGTACGCAACCGAGTAAACGAGATCAGAAAGCTAAGTGATCCCACGTCTTGGAGACATGTGCCTGGTGAAAAGAATCCGTCAGATTTGCCATCACGTGGTGCTAAAGCAAAACAATTCCTATCGTCAAGATGGTGGGAAGGTCCTAAATGGATGAAAGATCGAATTGAATACAAACATCTTACAGATTTAGTTAATAATTCTTACGATGAAGATGTTATTGAAAAGGAGAAGTCGAAAACCTCATACACATTAACAAATAGTGAAATCTGCCAAAATAAGGATTGGTACTACCATAAATTTAGCAGATATGAAAGCATTGTTAGACTTATAGCATGGGTTCTCCGATTTAAACACAACTGTGCGAGACCAAAGGAAAAAAGATACGGAGAATTGGGTGCATCAGAATACCAGGAAGCTGAAGAGAAGCTAATAAGATTGATTCAAAATGAGTATTTTTCTTCTGAGAATGATGATCGACTTAAAACTCTGCAAACGTTTAGACATGAAAAAGGCATCTTACGATTAAAGACCAAAATTGCCTACAGGAAAGATAATGATACATTTTTGAAACCTGCTATATTACCTTCAAACCATGAAGTGACTAAAAGATTAATAGTTTACACGCATATAAAAAATTGTCATACAGGGGTGCAGATACTTTTAAATATTTTAAGAGAAAAGTATTGGATTTTACATGGAAGAAGAACTGTGAAACATGTCTTGACAAATTGCATTACCTGTAAGAGGTTTAGCTCTAGAAATCTGGAATCGATTGCCCCTCCACTTCCAGAAGACCGAGTAAAAGATGCAGCGGTTTTTCAGATTACCGGGATCGATATGGCTGGTCCACTCTTTCTCAAAGAAAACAAGAAGAGCTGGGTGCTAATATTTACTTGCGCCGTATATCGAGCAGTACATTTTGAGCTTGTTACTGCCGCTACCACAGAGGCATTCTTAATGGCGTTTCGAAGATTTGTTTCGCGTAGAGGAAGATGTTCAACTGTCTATTGTGATAACGGTACAAATTTTGGAGGAGCAGCCAACGCCCTAAGTCAATTGGATTGGAAGCAGATTAAAAAACAAGGAGCTGTAAGCGCTATCGAATGGAAGTTCAACCCGCCAACTGCTGCATGGTGGGGTGGTTGGTGGGAGCGCCTCATAAGAATTTTGAAAGATATACTAAGAAGAGTTCTAGGAAGAGCTAGCTTGAGTTATGAAGAAATGTTAACTGTCTTAGCTGATTGTGAAAGCGTCATAAATGCAAGACCGCTTACTTACGTTGCTGAAAGTGAAGCTGTAAAACCAATATCACCGTCTATGTTCTTGCAAGACATTCAAGAACACAAATTATTAGATATTGATGCAGTGGATTGCAAATCCCTTACGAAAAGAATAAAATACCGACAGAACTTAATTAAACATCTAAGGGAGAGGTTTAGATCAGAGTATTTAGGTACTCTTATACAGCGAGTACAGAAAAGACAGTCAAAAATTAAAGTTGCAATCGGGGACATAGTTTTGGTGGGAGCCGATAACAAAAAACGTCTAGACTAGCCATTGGGACGCATTTCACAGCTGATTCCTGGGAGAGATGGAGAAGTTCGTCTTGTCAGAGTACAGACATCGACTAATGAGCTGCTTCGCCCTATACAACGGATATACCCATTGGAGATCGCTACCTCAGATGGTCCTCAATATTTGAAGAGCCTTGAGTCAATGGATCATTCCGAACAATCCAAGCAGTTCAAGGACACCACCATCCTCGAACCCACACCGAAATTTAGTAAGTATGGAAGAACACTGAAGGTTCCAGAGAGACTAAACTTGTAGATTGTATTTACAAATTAAAAATAGTTTTGATTATGCTTCATAATCAAAAGGTGGGAGGATGTTAAAAACGAAGTACTGAAAATGTTTATCTTTATTTTCTTTTTACACACGTGCCAATAATAAGCCGGAAATGTAACGGCCGTTGCGCGTGTCATGTGATCAGATGGTTTTTATTTATTTTTTGGAAAAAGGAAAAATGAGTAGTGTAAGATTTGATTTCGAAGAATAAAGTTGTTGAGTTTTATGCTCCGTGTAGATTATTCGAAGTAATGAATTTTTGTCAGGTTTTTTAACAATATTTTGTTTGTTTATGATAGTCCTGTCAAGGCTCATAATTATTCGATTGTTATTAATTTATTCATAATTTTGGAATGAAAATTCTACCTAAATAAGCTCTTTTAAAAAAAATTTCATAACTGTATCTAAAGCTTACCTTTTGATTATTTAGTTACATAAAATTTACAAAGTTTTATCCATTATTTCTTAAGTTTTTTTTAATCATGACAAAGTTTTATATTTAAAAATACAATGGGAATTAATATCACTCTGAATATCTATAAACAAAGAAATTTTATTATTTTATTTTGCATGATTTTTAAGATGCATTAATTTTAGTTGAATTCAAGTTTCATTATTTTGTTAATATAAAACATAGGCTATTAATTAATTTAAATAAATTTAGAATAGGTTGATTTATTTTTAAAAAAATAAAGCATGGAAATAACTGATATTTACGCAGTAGTTTAAAATATTTTTAGAACTCAATAAAAAATTATCTTGATTTGTAGGTTTATAAATATAAAAAGTTATTCTACATTATAGAGAATTTTTTTTCCACTTTATTTTTTAGGTATATGAAAGACCTTTTAAAGATGGCAAAGTGCTTTATTGAACTAGTTTCCATAATGAAAGCACTGGGGAAAAATTATCTACTCATCTGAAGAAGCCCAAGCTAAAAGAAAATGCTGTGCCAAGTATTGTTCCTGGCTGCCCAACATATTTTTTGTCATCAACATCCTCGATTTGAGAGAGTCCATCAAAACAAGATTGGAACAACTCCATATTGAACGTTCCATAATTGAAAGCTTGAATTCCAAGCTGAACTATGACAATAAGATTGCATGCATTAATTTTGATGAATTAAAAAAATGTAAGAAAGACATACCCTTTCTTCCTTTTGGACTTTTATTGAAAATAATGAAACTATGTTATTCATCCACCTATATGTTAAAGATGGCATTCCTTCCATAACTTATGCTGTAAGTATTTATTTGTATGTATTTGTAAGTATTTTTAAATGTATCTTTTATATGAGAAAGGATTTTGAAGCATGAGCAATACCAATTTCCAATGTCTGTTAATAATATAAATCAAATATTTAATATTCTTGATTTTTATGAAAAGGATCCCAGTGAAAGATTATAAGATTCACTGAATGTCAGAATTAACATAATTGAATGTACCGTTAAAAATAATAGATACCTTGCCCATAATAGCATATTTAGCTGGTTACTGTTCTCGTGCTACTTTCAAAAAAACAAAGTGTTTACATTGCCGCCAAAAATTGACAACAGATGAAAATTCCATTCCTCCTAATTTTAAACTGATAGATGTAAAAGATAAGGGTGGGCTATTATATCCTAGTATAATAGTATTTAATGCTGCTATCTACACATATATTGTTATTCAAAGATTAATTAATGAAAAATTTGAAAATTTATTGAAGTTCCAAATCAATGAAATTTGGTCATTTATCTTGTAGAAAATATTTTAATAACTAAAGATATGTTTCTTTCATCAGATGTTTGTGCAGATGGGCATAAAATATTACCTTTGCTTGCTGTAATTCTGAGGTCAGCAACAAACAGTTTATTAAATAATTATTGTAAAGTGAAAAATGATGAAGTGTAAGGTAAATCCAATAATAAAACAACTTCTAAGAGTAAAAGAAAACTAATAATTTTTTCTACAAATTCTTCCACAGATAAATAAACAATCTAGCAAATAAAATTGATCATTTGGAAGGGTGGGAAATACTTGCTTTAATAGAAGTATAGAAAGGGAAGAAAAAAAAAGTTTTGAAGGAATAAAGTGAAAATTATTTTTATAATTAATTTATATATAGTGATTTATATAGTGCATGAAAATAATTATTGTTTATTAATTGCATCATAATAGTATTTCTGCTTTGTATATGTATGACTTCTGAATAATTGTATTGTTTTTTTCTTGCTAATAGTTATGGAGAAATAAATAAATGTTTATTAATACATGTCTTCATCTGGTTCATATTTTATAATTTTTTAAAAATATCAAAATTTTGGTTGTTATTTTTATTTTGTTATAAATCATATTTAAAATGATATTTTTATATTGTATATGTGCGTTCTAAATAATTGTATTTTTATACAGTATATAAAAGTAATTATTGTTTTTTTAATTGCATTTTAATAATATTTGTATATGTATAAGTTCTGAATAATTGTATTGGTTTTTTCTTGCTAATGTTTATGGAGAAATAAATAAATGTTTATTAATACGTCTTCATCTGGTTCATATTTTATAATTTCTTAATTCTTTCATAGTTATTAACTTAACTATATTATTTTTTATACAAATACTGCTTGCAGATTTGCTATATTTTTTAAAGAACAATTCTCAAAAGAAAGAAAAAATGAAATTCAATATATATGTAGCACATAAAAAAAATGAATGACTCATCTCATTATGTTACTTATGTCTTTTTTGTTTTGTTTTACAAAACAAAAATGTTTGTTTTGTTAATTAATTGTTTTGTTTTGTATTGTTACTTACAGAATTTTTATTGTCTATGTAAATTTTTTTCTGTTGATTAGCTTCCTCTTTTAAAAAATAAAATTCACGATAATTAATAAGTTTCTATTTAAAAGACAATTTTATCTATTTTACACAAATATTAAATAATTCGTAAATTAGCAATTATTCACCCATTTAATAATTCGGTGAATGTTTTTTTTAATAATGAAAGTTGTCTAGAAAATGTGATGTTCAATAACGGAAATTCTCAAACTGCTATTGTAATTATTTAAAAGTCAATTTTTAATACCAATATTATTTTAATTAGTATCTATGCAATTATTTGGTAATTTAGAAAATTGACGAGAGTGCTTAACATTGCAAGTTACGCGTTATGTTAATCTCCGTCCTTCTCCAAGCATCCGTTCAACAGTGATGACTTATTTCAACAGCCAGCAGGCCTTGTCTCTCTCGGAGGCCACGGTTCATTTGAAAGATTCGGTTCAAAGTCGTTCGTTCACCAACTTGACCCGTTCGTTTAAGGTCGTTCACGAACGACCGATTAGGACTTTTTGAACGAAAGAGTTAGGCTCTTTCATTCGTGAACGAATGAGTAGACTCTTTCGTTCGCGAACGAATGAGTAGGCTCTTTCCTTCGCGAATGAATGAGGTAGGCTCTTTCGTTCGCGAATGAATGATCTAAACTCTTTCGTTCGTGAGCGAACTGATACATTGCTTTCGACTCACTGCGTCATCATGGGCCAAACCGGAAATTTCCGGTTGTATTGAGTGTCAAAGGAAGGCAACTTCTACCTGCACTTTTCGACGCATGCACTGTTACTTAGCCATATGTAGCTCGTTCCGAGAAGATGGTATGCACAAAACAGAGAATGGGGGAATGCATAAACTAATAATTCTCTTCCCCTCTCGCAGAATGGAGACACAGGCTTTGTACTTTTGATCATTTCACAGTTATTGTACTGCTTGAGATTACTTAGTTTTTAATGATTTTTAATGCTTTTTTAGAAGCGTTTCTTAGGTCAGTTTTTATTTTATATTTTAGTATGAAATATTTTTCAAGATTGGTTATTTTGACAGTATGGAGTTTTCAATTATGTATAAATAATTCCTTAAAAAACTAAGCTCACCACTGTTTACTAAGTATAAAAGTATTTCGTTTTTCGAGATTTTACATCATTATAACTTTTTTCAATAAATTTTAAAGTAACATTATAAATTAGCATTTTTTCATATTTTTAATTATTCAGCTTTTATTTTTAAATTTTATTTACTTTTATTTCCTGGAATATGTGCCAATAGTCTTGTCTACTTAATAAAGAGCAGGATTCACTTAGACCATGAGTTTTTGGAATATTGATATTCCTATTGTTTTATACTTGCGCAAATTTGATTAGATTTTTATTGTTTAAGAACTATACTATTACATTTATTTCTATAATAATAATAAAATAATAATAATATCGTAATGCGCGTATGTATAGATGCAATATATGAATTAATTTCAAAAATACTACCGAAAAATGTACTTCAAACTTTTTGAAAATTTATTTAATTAGCTGAAAAAGTTGCACTTTAATACAATTCAAAAGACTGGGAAGTAAACGCACATATATTTAATTTTAAAAAAGATGCAAAAAGGGGTTTTGTGCAATTTAATGCACCAAATTCTTAAATTAGCACCCTTCAACTCAAGAAATAACCACGAGCCAAAACTGTTAGTTATAGTTTCAATGTCAGTCAATCATCTAGAGAATTTTGAATATTTCATATAGGGATTTGATACCGTATGCACAGGCCGGTCCAGATTATCAAATAGACGTCTAAAGAAGAAAAAAATTGATTTTTTTTTTATTCAGGGAAAATTAAGTTTCTACTTTCATTCCATTTTTGAAAGCTATGCAATAGGGCTCATTCAAATTAAAATGAAGAATTTTTTAGATTTAAAAACATTATTTCCAAGTGTTTTTTTTTCATGCTTCCAAATTTGAACTATAAAATTGTGTTTTTACTGTTGTTGTTGTTGTTATAGGTCGCTGACTATCACTGATACACCAACAGCTCTGACAAACTTTGAATTTAAGTTTAAAAAATTTAATTAAAAATTTAATTCATTAAAAAATTTTAAAATTAAATATTTAATTTTAAATTAATTTTAATTTAATTTTTTTTTTATATCCGAGACACTGAAATCAAGTTTTTTGAAGATGAACCGTATTTAAAAGTTTTTCTATTTAAATTTTTATAACATTTAATATTTAAACAAATTGCTTGTATAAAGGCTAAGTTAAAAAAAAACATAGGTTTTAGATGTTTGGATAGGAAGATAGTGATGTTGCATTATTTAATGAGCCAGACAAAGCTTATTCCGTGTCTGCATATTCAGCCCATAATCATGATGTTAAAATAGTTCAATATAAGAGAAAAACTATTTTTTTCCCATTTTATTTAAACTTATTTATTTTATATCTGTATCCTATATTACAATTAATGAACGTTTTTTTTCTTGGTCAGCATCAAAAATTAAACACTACAATTTGCAATTTACGAGAGCAATGTAATTAATGTCTGTGTTCTATAGAAAAAGTCTCTAATTGAGAGATTTTTTTTTCAGAAATGAAGATAAAACAACATTGAAATAAGGAGATTCATTTGAAAGAAGTAGTAGTTTAATAAGATAAATATTAAATATTATAACCCCTTATTATTTATCCTTAGATGCTAATTCGTTCGTCTTCTCCTTTGTGTAATAATAGACGAGATATAATTAGTATTTTTTTTAAAATAAATAATTTATTATGATAGCAATGCTTGTCATTTAAGCAAAATTTATTTCTTATTTTTAAAGGTAAGAATAAAAGAGCAGACGAAAAAAAAAAAGAAGAGTAATATAAAATATTTGACGTAATTCATTTTATGATAATAATTGTAGCATAAATAATTTATGAAATATTTTTTAAAAATTATTATTATCAAAACAAAAAGTAAAATTTAGTATCATATCAGCAAAGTCGTAAATGATTCCTAAATCTTTTACTATTAAAACTCCCTGAAATCTCTAGTATAAAAAAAATTGCATGCCCCCCCCCCTCGAAAAAAAATCTCACACTTTCTGATTCTACGAGTTGAACACTTTTACCTCCCATGAAGCATTTCCTTTTTGCTAGACGAGTATCCAAAATTTGTTGTGATAAAAGAGCTAAACACCATGTAATCAACTCAAGGTCAACTACCAGTCTTCCTAAGTGATAATGTCCCCCTCCCCAGCTTTCACATTCTTTTGCGGACATAACCACAAACATCTGTCTTCTTATCTCTATGGTGTTCAAGCATGAAATTAGCAAATTCCATATTGTCGATCGCGAACGAAAATAGCCAGGTCCACACAGTTATTGAACTGGAATAGCCGGGTCCACACAGTTATTGAACTGGAATAGCCGGGTCCACACAGTCGTTCGCGAACGGTAATAGCCAGGTCCACACAGCTAAAAACGGGAATAGCCGGGTCCACACAGCCATTTTCGAACGAACGACTTATTCAGAAGATAGCAATCCGATTCAGTTCGTTCACTTAGATGACCCGTTCGTTCGCGAACGACCCAACTCTAGTTTCAACCGACTGTGACTAATGAAAACAATAATTCTGTACTCTCTGCGCCGGTAAAAAAAAAAAAACTGTTTTACTGAGTGCGGTGAATTGCTAACTGAAAGACTGTAGAGGACAGTGCGTCAGATCGTGGAGACTTGGAGGGTAATTTAGATTTTTTAATTGTTCCTAAAAATTACGGATTTCATGTCATAAAAATGTTTAAAAATGAATTAAATGAAATTCGTGGATGAAAACTTTCATTTGCCTTTGTTTCATAGCTTTGTTTCAAGGGGCCGATTTTTTTTAAACTATTGCTGCCTAGTTAGATTTGTACGGCTAATAATATAATCTTCCAAAATACTATCTAGGGATACGTAGGTAGTGGAAGCATTCCCGTTGAAATTTAAAGTAAGGGTACATTGCGGCTTCATTGAGTATAATGCTGCGTTAAGTGAAACTATGGAGGATTTCTGGGTATTGGAGATTAAGGTACACAAAAATGAAGAAGAAACAATTTTCGAAAATTCGCAGATATTTTAAAAAATATATTATCTAATACTCGAACTAAAGTACTGTATAAATTGTATTTTTATCCATTCTTTGAAAAAATGCGGTTGGACTGATAAACGACATAAAATTTTTACATTTCATATGGCACTAAAACAGCGATAAAATATTTCGAAAGTAATAAATTACTTATTCTCTAATTCAAAAACTGCAGAATATATTGAGAAATTATTATATGAAATATGAACAAAAATATTGATTAAATACCAGTTTAATGCAGTTTTTCGTAAGTAAATTTATCAAAGATTAGAATTTGAGAAAAATGCATCTGAAAGTATATAAAAAAAAGCATTAAACGTACGTAAATTCCTAATTTATCAAGAAATAGGAAACAAAATTCTAATAGTATTCTAAATGCGTCTGCTCAAACATGAAAAATTTAAAAATTAACAATTTCTCAAAAACATAAAAAAAGATTTTTTTTAACGTATTTGCTTATCTTTTTTCATAAATAAAAGTAACTGCTACTAATAGCATAAGGGCATTGAATCCCTTAATGAAGAATTGAGCTTTTGAAATGCAGCTAACAAAACATTTTTTAAACATTATCGCATTTCAATGAATTTTGCTTTGAAATTATTAAACATTGATTTAATGTTTACCTGAAGCAGCTAGTTTACAGATTTCGAATATTTAAATTGTTTATTAATAAATTTATGTCTGTAGCGATGAAAAAATCAGTCTAAGCGGAAATTTTGACCTGTATTTCAGTTGTATATTGCTCTCGAATTTGGTATGCTTCTGACTAAGTATTATTTCCCATCAATTTTTCAGTAGCTGTCTTCCGAGTTAGTTCATGGGAAAACGGTACGAGTTGGTATGAAAACCATTAAAGTGATTTCAAACGACTAAAAATCATTTTGAAGCTACTATTTCTAATCCATTGATACTTTAGTGCTCATTGCAGCAATAATGTCACAGAATAAAACAGAAAATTTATTCTAAAATGCAAAATCTTCCTGCTGAAAGTCTGACTAAGTATTATTTCCCTTACCTTGCTTAAGGTAGATTTGCTTTTCTTTTTTCTGTTAGGGAGCATTTCTCTATTTTAGCTTAATGAAGATTGAATGAAAACATAATTCCCCTTTTGTTTAATGAAAAGAAATTTTAAACGAAGGATTTGTTTAAATGCAGTGTCGTCTTCTTAACGAAATGCATATATACTCAAATATATTTGGTACTAGCTACCTTCGACTACGACTTCGTTCGCGGGGAAATTTCGATGTATATGTACGAGAACCAATCAGCAGTGGCTGTCTAAAATCGCCTGCGAGTAAAAAGACAAAGAAGCGTCTAGGGGCTGGAAAAAAATTTTGCTCCGAGGGAAAAAGAGGGGAAATTTTGAGCGGGGAAAATATTCCGATTATATGCTCATTACACCTATCCTCAATGGTCGAAATGGTTGTGTATGTTTTTTGGGAGCTGAAAGATTGTTTTTAACGCATTTCAAATTTATTTATTAAAAAATGCAATTATAGCGTGCATATAAAAAGTATCTTTCAATAATTTACGAATGTAATTATTTTATGAAATATTGTTTAATATGTTTGTAAGAATTGCAAGCTGCACAGGATACAAATATTTTGAATCCTGTACAGCTCATCATACTTTTCTGTTTGTGAACCTGTTTACATCATTTAAGAAGTTATAGGATTAGATGTTAATTCTAGATATTTATTTTTGTTAAGAAAATAACTTTTTATGAAATACTCGTATGTATTTTGTTTTTCAGATTAATCAAGCATGTAAGTTACATTTAGACAGTCTTACTTTATTTAACGGAAATATATTGCCTATATATTTTTACTAAGTGTACCCATGTTGACAATAAATCTAATACGCATAGCCATTTAAATAATTTTTTTAAAAAAGGCATTTCATTGGCAATTGATGTAAAGATGCTCAAAAGATCCTCAGTTGTGTAAATAAATTGCACATCAAACTGGGGATTAAATTAATGTCTTGTATTTAGATTGATAAAAATTTTGAATTTGATTTCTTAAGATTTTAAAATTTATATTTATAAAATATTATAAAAGTTATTTCAGGTTTTAATTTTTCTGAAGCGTAATAAAAAGGTTTTTATTACAGGATTTTTCCCATGTAAAATTTTTAAAGAAAATAAATGCTTTATATTCAATGGGAATGTATATTTAAAATTACGGATCTTTTTATTCTGTAATGGCTATGACTTCATAATATGCTGAAAAGAAGAGCTCTGCCAATATTTTTATGTATTCTGAAAGAAAATATTTATATTACACTTTGTATATTCCACTATATCTGAAAATTTTTGAGATAAATCTTACTTCATTTTTGAAAGCATTATATTTAAGGATTGTTTAAGATTTTCATCATATTGTGCAATAAAATTTTTGTGTGTGTAATAAATCATGTTCTACTATTAAAATTTGATTTCATAAATTTTTGTGTGTGATCGATTTAATTCAAAAACCAGCAACTTTTTTGTAATGAAATTATGTATAAAAAAAAGGTCAGTTAAATATCCCTAATATAGATTCTAGGTGAAATGAATATTGACAAATTCTTCTGATTTTCAATTCTTTTTATTGTAGTATTACACTGACTGTAATATATATATATACACTATCTCAATTCAAAAAATTTTCAGAGGTTCACTATTTTATTTCAGAAATTTATATGAGTAATATAATGGAAAAATGTGAAACTATTATATAGTATCACTTTTAATCAAGTAATCAAACTTCTGGTATGAGTAAATTAGTCAAAAATGCTGTAATTCTTTAAAATAAGCATTTTATATCACATAAATGTTCTAAATTATTTTATATCTTTACAGTGACTTAATTTTAGTATTTAAGTTACAGAAATTCTTTTTCTATTGTTGTAATCTATCTACTGAATAAATTTTTTTATATATGAATTTACAAAGTATAAGTTATAGAAATATATGACATGCTTAGTCATAATTATTTTTATACATTAATGTAATTTATGTTTACATTGCTTATCCTTACTTAAAAAATCTTAAATATATTTTTTTTCTTTTTGAAATTTTTTATTTATAGTAGATTTTATACATAGGAAAATTTTGCTGTGCATAAAAAAGGCATTTTAACAGAATTCTGTAGCTTAATCCTTTTATACTATTCTAGTCATCAATAACTTCAGTGTTGGATTTATTTAAATATTTGCTGTGGTTAAATTACATGCTTATATTTTACTTTTAATATATATATCTATATTAGCAGTAACTGCATGGCACTGCCCATTATATAGCATCCAAGAAGAAAAATTAGTTTTTAACTTGTCTAACCTCTACCCTATATAGCATGGGCATGTTTGACAACATCAAATAAACAGAAAATATTTAGAAATTATCAAAAATAGCTACAAAACAAATTTTTATAGAACAAAACTTTTTGATATTTCATGTGTTCTGACCAAGGTTAGATTTCCTTCTTTTTGGCATAACGAGATTTAAATCACTGTTTAAAATCAGATGCAAACAAAGAAAAGTATCACATATGTATACTACAGCTCTTACTGTTTGCGCATGCACAGAACAATTAAAATCTTAAATATAAAACTCCCTTTATTATTTTGATATGACTTTTATGTACCCAATAAATGCTCTATAAAATGGTATAAATATCTTCAGTATCCATTTTTTCTCGAGTTTTTGGGGTTCAAATAAACAGACATTTTCAGGATACTTCATTTTGCACTATGTATATACATATGTATTTGATATTTTATATTATCAGCTTCATTTATAATCTGTTTCAAATATCTTTGGAATCAAAAAGTTTAACTTGCTCATAATAAATAAATAATGAAACACATAATTAGCTGACATCAAATTATAGATATCAGCAAATCAACATTTATTTAATTAAAAAGATTCTCGACTCATAGATTCAATCATTTGTTTTAAATATTTACACAAAATCTTGTTCTAATTAATTTTTAAAGTGCATAACTTTTTCACAAATTCCTATTCTTTATAGCAAAGATGTTATATGTTAGCTTTGAAAAAATTAACAAGGTTTATATGGGAGAAAAAAGGTTGGAGAGGGAGGTTTATATGGGAGTGATTCTTTTTTGAAATGTTGGTCTATTTTAAAAATGCAAATTAAAAAAGAACCAAAACATACTGGTATCAATGTTTCCTTCCTTGTTTGAGGCATCTTCAACTACCTTCATTCCTATTTACGATAATAAGTTATCAGTACTGATTAATTTCAAGATGAATATCAATAATTTGGGATCTGACAGAGAAGATATTTCATGTCAATTGAGCATGATCTCTCATATCTGTAAGTGCTTTAAAATGGGGAAATAACTATATCTCAACATTAAACTCCATATTTGATGCCTTTTAAAATACTATCATTGTTTCATATCATGAAGACTTATTTGTATATATGCATAGTCAATCATTTTCCAGTAACAAAATTCCACTTCATTTTTTTTATGTGGGATTGATTTGATTTTGAACTCAAATACCAGCTATTCAAATATTTGAAATTATTAAAACAACCAGTTAAACATTTCTATAATAATGCAATTCCTAATGTAATGTGCATGTACATGCTTACACATAAAATGTTTAAATACAATTCTGTAGCTGAACTCTCAGAATTAACTATGCTATAAATACTAGAATTTTGACTGCCTTCAATTCAAGAATCAGGCGCAGAGTTGAATTTATTGAACTATATACTTTCTATAGTGATATTGTGCAATCAATTTCACTTACACTTATTTTTAAATAATCCTTAGGGATCATTCAAAAATAATGAAATTAGTTGATAACAAATTAAAACTTAAAAAAATTTTTGGTATCAAACCAACAATTATTTAATAAAAAAGATACTTAACGCATAAATTTAACAATTTGTTTAAAATAATTTCAAAAATAAAATCTTGCTAGTATTGTATTTTAAAATAATAATTTTTTTTTCATTAACTCCTTCCTTTTTATAGTAAAGATATCAAACTCAAATGTTAACTTAAACAAAATAAATAGGGTTGAGTTTATGTGGAAGAGAATATATATATATATATATTCAACAAAATGTTAATCTATTTTTAAAATGTCATTAAAAAAACACACTCAAGACAAAACTAATATCAGTCTGCCTTTCTGCATGTGGAATCTTATCATAATGCTTATCTCAAGCAATATGTTTTGTCTACCGGATTAATTTCAACATGATACAAAGTGAATATCAGTAATTCTAGACCTAACATAAAACATATTTCATGTCATAAGCAAAAATAATTATTCAAACTTATAAGTATTTCTAAGTATAAGTACCAAACATGGAAATAATTTCATAAATATCTGAGAGATCTAAAATTTTAGCTTTTCAGCTTAATTGAATTTTACTTAAAAAATAAACAGAATAGCATTGATATATTACATATGGTTAAGAACCAATAGTATAATAATGGAGAAAATTAGTATCAATCAATAAAACTGAACATACAAGAATTTAAATCCTCAAACTTGTTTCATATATTTCTCAGTGGCTCTTGCGCCAGAAAAATCCAAACAACCAACCAACCATATATTTCTCAGCCTTAAAAAAAATCCTTATATATTCTTGATGCCAAGCAGTTTTTTAAAAAATAAATTTGTGAAAGACTAAATATGTATTTTTAAAATTATAGTTAAAAAAAATTATATATTTTGGCCATCCAGGCTGTTGTTATATTTATTGCAATTCATACACTTATTTTGAAGGACAAGATATGTGATTGAGATATAAGATTAATAAAAGTACCATAACTTTGATAATCAGATACTTAAAAATATTTTGTCAAGGATATTAAACATAAATATTATGTTATTATATAATTCTTTTATTGGTTATATTTATATATAAAACTTTGATCAATAAAATCACAGCTTTGGGCCTTTATATTTTCTTCTACTAACACTGGTTATTTAGATGCATTTGATTTTACATTAAAATTCTAATAATATCATAAGATTTTAGAACTTTAAAACACCATCATAAGGTTTAGCAATTTTTTAATATTGTTAGAAAATAAAAATATTAAAAAATAACATTTCAAATCCTAAAATCTCAGTTGTATAGATATATGTCAGTAAAAATTTATATTTCAATAATAAATATAAATGTCAACACTCCCTCCCCTCAAAACTCAGGGAGCTAACAATAATAAGAATTAAGTAAAATATTATTAAAGAAAAAATGATAAATTTTTAATCATGAATAATAAATGTTCCCATTTCAAATTGTTAGTTTTTCACAGTCTTTTTTTTTAATATAGGTATATTTAACATTTTCAATATGTTATTACATATATAACACTTCCAATAATTAAATGAAGCACAAATTTAGATTACAATGCAATTTTTAACTTTTGCTCTCGTTGAGACATGAACAAGATTCCCATTTTAAATAACCTTTTGATCAAAAAGAAATAGGACCAACAGATTACATTTAAACTAAAATATATTCTCGTAGCAGTATGAGCAATTATCTACTTCATGATCATCAGTTTAATATTAACTGATTTGTCTGTCAAATGAAACATTAAATACTTCAATGACATAGATATCAAGGCTAAATATGCATGTACTCAAAACTTCAATATGATTTTACTGTTTATTTGCAAACTAATAATATAAATAAATTTAAAAATTTAAATGCCATTTCGGTAGAGTTTAATAAAATTCACTTAAATTATGAAACTGAAATGTATCCTTTTTTAATATGTAAATTTATTTTTTCTTTGAATTGAAATATTAGACTCATATATATATTCATAACTACAATTTCTGATTATATATATTTAATACATATAGTTGAGTATGTATTTAATACGAACCTAATTATGTGTTTGAAAACATTCATTAAGAATGCATACTGGCGATGAAACTTATATAACACTAAATTCATAAAACCAAAATTTTTTCTAATAAATACAAAAGCTTTCAATAGTTACTAACTGATCAAATAAAAATAAAATACTTGTATGTTGTCACAAAAACTCCATATAAACAAATTGTATGACATCGTGTTTTTATTCCGAAATACGTTTGTAAGTAAACAGAGAAACTTTCAAATTAATCAAAGTACCTAATTAAATAATAATAATAGAAAAAATGAACCAATAATTTTGGTTTACGTGGTTAGAAATCTATAACGTATTCTTTATTTGAACATTTTTTTTTTTGTGTGTGTGCAGCATCTTACTTTTTATATCATATCATAACTTCTATTTTAAAGACCATTTTTATATTTAGTTCAATAACACTATTCTAAAATCCAAGGCATCTATATTTCAAAAATTCCAAACACAGATTTCGAATCATTTTTGTACTAACAGAACTAGCAATTTAGCTCAGGAATCTGACAGACAAATCACGCGGCACAGATAAGAAGATCCTTCCTTTGCGTCACGTGGGTTGAAAGAGCTGACTTTATTTTCCCTAAACATCAGTAAATCCCTTCATTTTCCCCAAAGAGCAGAATTTGGTTGCTGTCCCTAGAGGCTAGTCCGGAGTTCAACGTTAGCTTCCATAGGGATATGACGCTTGAAAACGAGGCTCCGTCATCGACGGAAAAGAAGAAGAGAAGTAGGCGGAAGAATGCTGTTCCCAGGAACGAGTCCTTTTCAGGACCTTCCGGGTACTAGCACAGAGGGGTCCTCTGATGAAGAGATGGAGGTTCCGGCGGAACCAGTAGCAGCTTTGACCACCCCCCCAGCAAGATCGGGGAGAAGAGAAGAATGAAGACGAGAAGAAAGGGTCGGACACAATGAGACCAGTGTCCCCCTCCTCAATTACCATCACGGAGCGAAATTTAAAAAAAGCAAAGAGGCTAGCGCAACCTCAAAGGAAGAAATTAAAGTTCAAACGCCTAGAAAACGGCTAAATATAGACGTGTTAAATAGAAATTCTGATAAAGATAATGATAAAATAGAATTAAAAACCAGTGCAAAAAAAAAAAACGCACAGTTGACGAAGATGGCTTTACAGCCCCTTCTGCCCACCTAACAAGAAAGGTGAAAAACTTAAAAATTGACAACAATAGTATTAAAATTACAACCAAACCTGACGGAATTGAAGAGGTTGTGCTAGACGACGAGGTCGATGCCGAGGCAACGCCTGCACAGCCAAAACGAAGAAGAATACCACCCTTCTTCGTTACCCCTAGAGCAGATTTCAAAACTATGTTAAATATTTTAAGACTGGAGGCCCCATCGCTCAAATCGTCTATGAGCAATAAATTCCTAAAATTAACTGTTGAAACTGAGGATGAGCACCGAAGCCTTTCTCACCTCCTCGAAGCTCAGGGTGCTGAGTTCGAAACCTTTATGCTAAAAACTGATAGGCCCATAAAGGTCGTACTTCGAGGACTTCCTGCCTGCACTCCTATTGAGGAAATAAAAGAGGAATTAGAAAGAGAAGGCTTTACAGTTGTAAGCATTACTCAACTGTCAAAATTCCAGACGAAAACACCAATGCCGTTATTCTATGTACAAATAGCTAACGGAACTCTGTCTGACACGGTCTACACGCTCACTGAGATGTTTGGCACTAAAATCTCAGTTGAGCGGTACAGAGGTAGAAAGGGGCCTTCACAATGCTGGCGGTGTCAGGGCTTCTTCCACAGCTCTGAGGCATGCAAATTACCTGTTAGGTGTGTCAAATGTGCAGGACCTCACAGGGCTAAAGATTGTCCTTTAGCCTACGAGGATAAATTAAAATGTGCAAACTGTGCAGGCGATCATGCGGCGAACTGACGCCAATGCCCCCGCTTCCCTAAACCAAGTGGTAGAAAAAACGCCACTAGTAACTTCTTAAAATCCAGACCCACCCAATCCATTTGGGATGCACCCAGGACGCCTCGACCTCAGAAAAATTACCGGAAAGTGGACGAAAAAGTGTCGTTCTCCAATATGTTGAATAACAAGGAGACAGAATTTCCTCCATTAGATATCCCAGTGGAGCGAGAACCAACCACCTCAGGTGTTACGAATCCTATTCAAAATCAGTCGGTCCCAGCGGATGCCGTAAATTCCAAAATTTTTACCGACATCTTTTCAGGTCTAGGTACCATAATGAGGGAAGATTGGTGCGACGCACCTCTTTTACTCCAAGCTTTTAGAAAAGCTCTCCCAGCAATCCGTGCTGCATCCCACGGTGCTGATATGGCGTATTTCCTTTTTGAGCAATACGTCAATCTTAGTTACGGTCCCCAACAACAATAGCGTTCAAACGTAATAAACTTGCATAATCTAAAAGTTTGCACCTGGAACGCGGCTAGTTTGCGTCCCAGGATCGCCGAAGTACGAGACTTTGTTCTTGAGCAGAATCTTGATGTGTTCTTGGTTCAAGAAACCCGACTCCCCCCGGAGTACACACCCCTAATCGCAAATTATCGGGTCTATAAAACCAGTAGACCCGTAGATAGGAGCAATGATCAGCGCATTCACGGAGGTACTTGTATTTACGTCAAATCGATAATTGCTCATCACGTCATTCCCACCCCCGATTTAGAGAGAATGGACGCGACAATTATCGAGGTAAAGTTAGGAAACATCCCCCCTCTCAAAATTGTGTCAGCCTATGTACGTTCGGCGGGTACGTACAGATTCCCTCTGGAGGATTTGAAAAAACTTTTAAATTTAGGCCAAAACGTCATCATTGTGGGCGATATGAACGCAGGACATATCGCTTGGAACAATTACCAAACTACCAAATATGGTAAAGAGTTGTTTAAATTTGTAAATAGTCAGGACGGAATCAATGTTGTGGCTCCCCACTCTCCCACTCACATTAATGAAATAGGTCCAAATGATTCCGTCATAGATTTCGCAATATTAAAGCGAATTCCTTTTAACTCTCAAATTAAAGTTCTAAATTGTCTCGACTCAGATCACCTTCCAGTAGTTATGACTTTTAATACTGGAAACTTTTCTCTAAATTCCCCGGCACTATTCTCCACCAACTGGGAGAACTTTCGGCATATTTTAAAATCAAAACCCCTTCCCCCCCTCAAAATTCATAGCAATGATGACGCAGAGAATGCAGTTGGATGTTTAGGAAAAATTCTCACGGAGGCGCTCGCAGAAGCCTCAAAACCAAAATTTAAAAATCCTCCAGAACAGCTTCCTTTAGAAATCAAAACCAAAATTAAACTGCGAAATTACCTGCGAAGAGTCTGGCAGCGTTCTCGCGACCCGGCAGTGAGACGCGAACTTCGCAGGACCCAGGATGAGATAAGAGAGATGAAAATAGAACACTTCGAGCGTAATGGGGTGTGGAGACGCAGGTCCCACCATTCACCCCGGTCCCCCCTCTGAAGGGGAAAACGGGGGCGCTCGCTCTCGCTCCCATTGAAAAGGCGGAAGTTTTGGCTGATAGCCTACAACCCCCCACACCTAGTCAAAATTATTAACTCCTACCTCAGCTACAGAT
>JAPMOQ010052775.1:985475-1011454 GCA_026543055.1 Argiope trifasciata | reverse complement strand
TGTCATTTCCGGGGATAAGCCCCTGCCGGGGCTAGGCGCCCCGTCTAATCCAACTCATACTTTTCCTCATTCTCATCAAGACCTTCACCCACTTCTGAACAAACAAAGTCGATCTGGTTTAAAGTTTTTTGTCGATCGGGGATGGCGCCCTCCGGGCGCCGGCGCCCCAAATCTTTTTCCTTGTGTCCTTGTGTGTGATGACCACTGCAGACACTGACAGTCAAGCGGTATACAATCCATCAATACCGAGGATAAGCCCCGTCCCGGGGCTAGGCGCCTCGTACCTCCAGCCACAAGTGCGCGTGCCTCCTGTTTAGCAAAAAGAATAAAATGCCTGATCTACCACCAATCCAAATATTCGGCCAACCCGTCCCCTTTGTAAATGAATACAAATACTTAGGGTTAGTTTTAGACGCAAAATTAAGCTTTAATAGTCATATTAAAGCCGCCCTCAACAAAGCAACAGGTATGAGTAAAAAACTCAATAGCTTAATTTCCAGTAAGCTCTCGATTAGGCTCAAGCTTCTGCTCTACAAAGGAATTTTAAGACCAATATTGATGTACGGCTCCCAAATTTGGAGGGCCACAAGTGCCACCAACATTAAGAGGTTGCAAGGTTTTCAAAATCGTCACCTGAGAAGGATTGCGAACGCTCCCTGGTACGTCAGGAGAAAAATTCTACACCACGACCTCAAAATTGAACCTGTTTCGGAATTTATCAGAAGAACGTCGTTGAAGTTCTTCAACAAACTGCCCCAGATTCGTAACAAGTTATTAATACTACCTGCATACGATCCTACTGTAAGTAGCTCTAGGAAAAGACCCAGAGCTGCATTTGACAATGTTTACGTCAATTTTCCCTCAGTGAAAAAGCTGAGAATTAATTAACTTGTTACCAATCTGTTGGATTAACTTTTATCAAAATTTTTACCTGTTTCGGCAAAGACAGCTACGATGAGCTGCACGCACGAAATTCCGGAAATTGTTCGAACTAAATAACCAAAATAGATCAGTCCCAATAGAAAAGGCAAGTGCAACGTAACTCCATTAATTATTCCTCTCAATTACCCCATAAATAATCTAAAAAATTATTTTATATTAATTAATTATTCTCAATCCATTAATAATGGAAAATAAAAGGAAAAATGTTAAATACCAAATTTCATGACGTTAGAGCTTTACGGCGCTCGTCTAAACTAGTTCATTAAATTTTAACTTTCCCTAAATATTACAAATTAAAGTTCTATTCCAAATTATGATGTGGAGGTGCTCGTGACCACTTTGTCACACCGCGAAACTCCGAAACATCACGACGTTGCACGTTGCAAGACAATGCCACTACGCAGGCTTGAGAGACAATCTGATGCTATGATTTTTGCTGCTCCACAGTTCGAGTATGGAAAACGCAACATGAACTTAAAAATGCAAAAGAAATTGGTTCGATGCTTCAGACCAAAGGTGTATTCTTACAGAATACAAAATATTGTTCAATAGTTGTGAGCGCATACATCTAGCATATAAAATTAAATCCTTTAATTTGATGATAATGCATTTCATTAACACAAAATATAATTTCAGAAACAGAAAGGATAATGAAACTTCTCTCAGATATCGCTCAGTAAAAAGAAAAAAAAAGGGGGACAGGAATTTTTATAAAACTTGTTGGTAAATTGTAACAGCAGATATTGAGGATATGCACACAGCACCGCTGCAACTATAACCCTCTGGTTATTTAAATAATGCAATGAGCATGAAGTGGGAGAGACGCTCCTGTTCTATCCATTCGACTGACATTTATTAATTGAAATAGGGTTAGGGATTTTAATCTTAGATAAAACAAAGCCGAAGGTAATGAGCTTTTTGAAATTCAGATTTGGAAATGGATTTGACTTATTCAGCTAACTATCATGCAGGAACTGAAAACTTGTGACGATTCAAAGACACAGTTGCAGTTTATGATTGCAAGATTCTGAAAAATACTAATACAAATCTTTAAAAAAATAACTGGAAACGAGGACAGAAAAATAGAGAAAAGAGCAATACACACACGCACAAATACATATTGAGGATATGCAATGAAATTTATCGAATTCTTAACTGACAGGAGTGAAAATTTAATAACTGCAGCATAAATCTATCCACAACATACAAAGTGAGACAAAAACTAAAGAACAATATCTAGATAAAAAATGCAAAATTTTAAATGAAAATGACAGAATTTACGTAGTGAAATAGTAACTGATTTTAATATAGTAAATAGAAAACACCTGTCGATACTGCTACGTTCAGTGGTGGTGGGGTGGTCGGCTGTGTACAACAACAGTAAATAGGAAACATTCAACCGTTTTTACATAAATGTTAATACGCAAAATGAACTATAATGCAATGAAACTTCGAATTAAACTACACATCTGTCTCATTCAGAATTTTATACATTCGAGTAATTCCCCCCCCCCCAAAGTTAGAGGTCTCGAAACTTCATACTTGCGATAAGGAAGGGACATGCAGAGGGTTATTTTATTATTTTTAAATTCGAAGAACAATGAATCGAAATTTACGATATTGAAACTTCCATGAAAACACTGGCCACAAAAGCCAACTAAACTCTGTATTTCTAGAGAATAGCCAGTTTGTCCTATCATACCTATCGCCAATCATTAGACCAGGGTAATAAATTCGTTATTTTTGATTTAAAGTGAAATTCATAAAATAATTTCAGGAACCGGGTAGAAACTAGTAATTCATTTTATGAATTTCTATTTTTAATTTGAATCAATTCTATAAATTGAATTGATTCGGATGTACATATCTTATATTCAGTTTACAAATATTGCTTGCGAAGTAGCTTCTAGGAATTTTAAAACAATGAGAACAAATATTCAAAAGCAAGCCAGAATATTGAGTTATTAAATACAAAATTTATGTCAAAATGCAAACTTTATTTGCAAGCTTGATATACAAAAGAAACAGTTAATTTGCAAGATTTTTACTGCATAAAAAGTAGAATATAAATTTCTTGAGTTAACACGATACAGACAACAAGATAAATGGTCTTATTACTTTATGTAATGAGCATAAAGAAGGATTCCAATTTTTAAAGAAAAGCATTGACTAAACATAAAACATACATATAAATAATTCATGCAAAATTATTGAATATAACTACAGAGAAAATCAACACAGATGCATACATTCTATCAATATGCAATAAATTAATTGAAAATTCGTAATTAAAAGTTTTTAAATGTGTAATAGAAATTGCAATAAGTTAAAATGATATTTTAAATAAATTAGAGAAAAAAGCTAAGCAAATTTAATACTCCTGAAAATTTCATAATTTACAATCCAATCTTTCTTATATTACCGTAAAAAAACAATCTATACACTATTATTTGACATTCATCGCATCCATTGACTTTTTCCTAAAATTTGGTATTTTATTTGAGTAAATTCTGATGAACTTCAACTCGCGCTAGACATGCAAGAGCGTCGCATTCTCTAAAAGCATATTGATGACCGTGGTGATCAGACACAGTGATCAAACACTTTCGGAGATTCAAAGAATATTTTGACTGGTTGGCCGGCCGAACCAATTAAAATATCCTTTACCAGCGGATGTGCAAATCGACAAATCTAAAAGCGAAATGGTTAAGTATTTAGGATACAAGAATGTAATTTTACTGTTAATCTTACTATAAAGAACTATTACTAACTATTTTAAATTTAATAAGGATGAAATGAACTGCAAATGGATGCAACGAATAGACATTTAATACACTCATACAGATATATTTTATTAAAAGATTAAAATTAGATTTAAATTAATGAGTAATGATACCCTATATTTAAATTTCTACTGCTGAAGAGTTACTGCTATACATTATGATAATTTCAGATGTTAAAGTTAATAAAAAGAACAAGTGAAAAATACACTATCATAATTTCTCAATATTCCAGAACGATTAGGTACATCAAACATCACATATGATTGAGAAATAATTAAAATACTTCATTGATTATTTTAAATGATCCAAGAGAAACATGCTATTTGACAATGTATAAAAGATGAGTCAAATAATGCATTCCTTGACAAGAATGACTATTCTTAGATTCTAAATGAGCCAAACATACACGTATATATTAGGGCTTTATACGAAATATTACAGTTTGGGAGCTAAACCTTTATTGAAATTTAGAGATTGAGATCAACTGGCAAGAATTAAGCATGAAACATATTTGAATAATTAAGGCCAATGTCAACATGTCATTCATATTTCCATATCATATTCCAAAAGGCCTTCTGAAATGCGAAATTCTTTGATACTTAAACTATACACAAATGATTATATCATATATATCCAGTTATTTGATAACTCATTTCATAATCATATAATGAAGTTCTACAAATGGACAAGATAATGAGCATTGACATTCAGCACAAAATGAAAACAAAGAAGTGCAATTTTTATGAATTTACACAGATAAATTGACAAGCATACAGCAAATAGTTATGTTGATTTGAAGATGCTATCATTAATAATATCACAATAAAAATATTTAAAAAGTTGATGCCAGCGATTGAGAATGAAAAAATGGTCGTAAAAAATCAAGCAGTATGAAGATGCGTGTTCTATTAATAATGACAGCTGAATACATATACGAATTAAAATATTTAATTTCATTTCAAAAGAAACTACAATTCTGCGGAGTCTGATTCCTGCATTTGATGCTGGGCTACTTGACAACTCATTGAGCTCCAATAAGACAATGGCTAATAACAATTTCTCAAACAGAATTTTATACAATTAGAAAAAATAAATCGACCTTCCAGTTTTATAGAAAATTGATTTTTGATAGTGCATTTGATTTTGCTATTAATCTAACTTTTACGTTCTTGATATAAAACATTTATTGATACAGATAGTTTTAAAAATATTAATTTCAAGATAATAGAAAAGAAGCATTACGTTTCAAGGAAATGAATGTAGAACAGCAGTTTAAAGTTATTAAGTATATGAAGAATGTCCTTAACAGTTTTTATGATGAATTATAGATAGATATGCCAAACACATAACGCTTCAAATTTTGTCAAGTTCGAAAAGAATTTTTGGGAAAAAATATTCACAATTTTGCTCTTAAAACACAAGAATGAAACATTTCAGAGATCCTCTTAAATAATATCCAAGATATACAATATCCTCTTATTTTAATAATATCCTCTGATAATGGCGCATACATTCATAATTATATTTCCACTACGCAGACAGTTTATACATGGAAGAACATTTGTACTAAAATGTACGCTTTGGGCTTGGCCCAATTACAATTTTATACACTCAATTTTACTATTGGATGCCCGTCCATTCTTGAAAAAGGCTCCGAATCACCATCCGTACTCAATGATGGCTACAGATGGCATCAGTTTTACCAGGTCACTTCAGTCAAAACAGGTCAACATCTGAAAAGATTTAAATATTTCAATTAACATAAGAACCGACTTGAAACCATCAAGAATAGGAAATGCAAGAACAATTTTCTTTTAAATCTTTCTATTTGCATTGATAATGCAAAAATCACTAGAAAGAACTTGCTTAAGATTTTACAAATAGAATTGGAAAATAAATCGTAATTTTAGTTAGGATTACTTTCGAGCTATCGACACTGTCTTTTAAAAACGAAATGTAAAGCAACTTAAAATAATTAACAATGCCTTATATCTTACTGCTCCAGAATCTCCTGAGAATTATACGTTTATTTATTCCCTGTGAAGGTCAGAAATAGTGCAAATAAATAGCCGT
Organism: Argiope trifasciata; assembly: GCA_026543055.1. Lineage (NCBI taxonomy): Eukaryota > Metazoa > Arthropoda > Arachnida > Araneae > Araneidae > Argiope > Argiope trifasciata. The sequence goes on along the minus strand of JAPMOQ010052775.1, from coordinate 1,005,656 downwards.
CGAATAGTCAGTTATTTAGAATTCAGAATAAGGTCATTCTGCCAGTCTCTCAAAACACTTGCAAAACCGTTTAAGCACTACAAATGAACGCAATAGTGCATAATGGAGAGAAAAAAAAAGGGTTCGAAGCTTCATTTCAGGAACATTTCCTTTCTTAAGTTTGTTACTGAAACCAAAATTAGCATTTAAGAAGTTGAAAGGCAAATGAGTTTGAACATCTTACTGATACGAGCGGGTACTGGTTACTGCGATTAACAAAGGATTTTAGATTACATACCTTTTAAATATTAACTTCGATATACTTCATTCGTTCTTAAAAATGAGTTTACTGGTGACACTAAAGAAAATCACAGAAACTACTCATCTTTCGAAGTTGCAAGTCAGAAAAGTTTTCTGATCACGCATTTCCCTAGTTTCAACAGCACTCAAAAGGCGTGACGACCGCAAATTCCTTCTATTTACAGAAATTCATCTCGCGCTATGAAAATTATTAGTTATGTTGAGGGGTAGTTGAAACTGCTGTATCTATTCCAATAACTGCTTCCATGAAATTGGGGTTCATTATTTTTCATTGCCCCAGGCATGCTTTCTGGAGGATCTGAATAAAATAGCTAGACAACGTCACATTGGAGTGGAAATTTTATTTCAATTCATGGACTTACCAATCCCTTGGATTCCAAATGCTTCTAACTCGACTCAAGGAAATTTCCTCCCAGGCATCAAGCAGAAATGGCGTCTATTTTAGGGAATTGTATGGAGCCGAGTGTATTGCCAATGGCGATGTTTTTCTGGTTAAAAATCAAGCCATCAACTGTTGTGAACTATCTGACCTACAAACTTAAAAAAGTATGTTTTAGTAATTCTAATTGCCTGAAAAATCAAATCAAATAATTGTCACGTTGACATGAAAATTATCAACAATTATAATGCGTATAACTTGCTGATAATATTACATTTGGGACTTTTTTTGGGTGATTTAGATATCTTCGACAAAGATACTTTGTGGCTTGAGCTGAAAGAACATTCATTTCACATGTGAGGAACGATAATATACTATTGTCCAAATAAATGACAAGTATTTTTTTTTTACACCACGCTTTCTAATATCAATTGTAAGCGACTTTTGCCTCTGTTTTGATTGAAGTGACATTCCGTCTTAGTGGAGTAAATATGAAGAAATCTTATGTATACCAGAAAGTTGTTTAAATTGACATTGTCAAAGTTCTTGCTACTATTACTTCACGGAAATCTTTCTAATTCACATTTGTTCTTTATGTTCATTTATCGAAGACAATAGAAGCAGTCGTCACTTTTCACCTGAAACAGATTACACATCCGTAATTTGATTATTTCGGGACACTCATTGCTTAGAAACCACTTGTGTAGAATGTGCGGGGATCAAACATTTATTTCGTTTTATTATTTATTAGGATTGCTTTTAAGTTTCGATAAATTTTTGGTCTTCTACAACATTTTGTAAACTTGAAATATTAGAGCATGCTCAAAAATTTCAATTAAATCTACTGGATCATCTTACATACTTTAATCGCAAAGCATCCAAATTCCGATATACACTCCAAGTCGCCAAATATGTGTTGCGCCGTGGTAATTTCGGTCAAAACATATGACCATCTGAAAAGATTAAACATATGAAATATGAAACCATTCATCAAGAATACAATGAAATGCAAAACTGTATAGAGTTTACTTTCTCTTTTAATCTAAATAATTCAAAAACCTGAGAAGAACTTATTTCAATTGACAAGACTTATGTAACAGCATAAATATTAATGGGGAAGTCTAAAAGCTCTCAGCAGCTCATTTTTTCTTAAAAATGAAATTAAAGTGTTCGCAAGTTTGTAGAACTTAAACATTGTAATTATCTTTTCAAAAAAAGTTCTCTAGAGCTGTAAACGTATATTTTGAGGAAAGTAAGCGGCGCATTCAATATATTAATTCTCCATCAAGACGCTGTTATTATAGTATAGCAAGATTTATGCGTCAGCCGTTAGAATGCTCTTCAAAAAGGATTCTTAACAGATATATGGCGATAAAATAAGGGATTTCATTTCACTAATGATGCTACTCCAGTTAATGTTAAATTTAATTTAAATGCTGTGGGGAATGAGTTTATTGATTTTCAAGAAGCGTGTATTAATTATTATGTCTAACGAAGGATCGAATATTGTTTTTTAAATACAGTTATATGTTTGTCTATTCCAGAAAGTAAGTTTCTCATAGGCTATGCCTGAAAAAAAACTAAGTTATTTCGATACATATTTTTTCTGTCTTGTCATTTGGGCTGGAACAGATTATAGGAAACTGCTCCTCAACCATACAATAGCTCTGACACGTTTATTTTGAATCCTTTACTCAGAAATTCATGACACGCATTTCATTTCTAATACGTATGGTGTGAAGTAGCTGAAAGAACAATTTTAATAAATATTTCAGGATAATTATTTTCGCATCACTTTACGGTCTCGAGAGAATACTTTCTAGATGAAACAATTAAAATGGTTTCCAATCTTGATAGTTTTATTAATGTAAATCGTGAACTTACTGCGCTCTTCATTTTTAATACTTCGACATCACCTGAACGAAATACTTCCTCGCAATCAGCTTATTTAGTGTAGATGGATGGCAGGTGCATGGAAGAGAAAGCTCAATCAGTCATGCTGTTCAGTCTATCAATACTGAATGAAACAAAATAAGCACATTTTAACAGATCTTATTGTCATGGACATTTTCACAAGATTATATCCAATCTTTACTTCGATATGACATTTACCAAGAAAAGCAATAACTTACCGATTTTACTTCTGTACGAATCTGAGAAAGTTTCTTTGCCATTCAGATAGCGGTAATGCATACTTTCGTCGGACGATGTCGCGTTGTTTCCAGTAAACAGCATGAAGCGTTCTTTTTGCGAATCTAAAACTGCAGGGGAATTCGCTGACGATTTCTATTGCGTTGCATTTAGCTTTGATGAGTGAAAAAGCTAATGAATCCAGAGACTTATTAATGAAACAGTTTTAAAATCCAAGATTCCTGGCTGTTCTTGACCAAAAGCTTGTCAAACTCACATTAATGCATTTTACTCATTCCAAGGTACAACGATTCCCATGGTACTTTTCTCCATCACATTAGACTGTACCTAGCAAATCTACATAATTATGGCATTTTCGTCACTTCGAAGCTACTCGAATGGAGCATACAGAAATTATTTCTTTCATACCCATCTAAATACCTAATGGTCAGATTTTAATATGTCTTCAAATACTTAAGAAATATCTGAAAGGGTAACTAACTGTTTAGCGATTAAATCTTAGAAGCAATCAACACCAAAGACAAGTATCTTGCATTTATGTATGTTTACAATAAGCAAATTTACTTTCAAATAGAACAACTATGTTTGTCTTAATACATCATTTCGTACGAATCTGAGTATAGAGTTTCGTACCTTATGAAGAGGATAATTAATTTTTAAGTAAAGAGTATGGAGATGTGCAACACGAAATAGTAATTTCAATTAAGTGGATGATAGTTTCGTTTTAAGGCATTTTATTTCTAATTCCAGGTAAATTAAGAATATGAAAACGTACATAATTATGTTATCTCCTTCCTTTCATTCAATTCAAAAGCAATAATTCGTTCACATTCAATTTAAGAAGCCATTCAAATTTCAGTTTTCGTAAAGTGATATGGCATAAACTAAATTATTCCTAGATTCTTGAAAGGCAAAAATTCAAAAAACGTTCGTTTACTTTATTCAGCAAAAATTATATTCATAAGAAACACCCTGCCAATTTAGGATTGAATGAAATTTGTATATCTAGTTAAACTCGAGTTCTTATTTTTTTTTCAAAGAGCTGCCAAATTATTGCATCTACCATAAATAGGCAAGGTAATATCTGGGAGGCCCAAAAAAAAAAAAAAAACACGAGACCCTTGAGATCACTTTATATTATAAATTGGGGTTTTAAATTCAAAAGTTGAGAAATAGATGGTTTAAAGTATGAAACGTTTCATGATAGATACGGGGCCATTAATGCTCTAGATAAGAACCGTCACTTGAAATTTAAAATACAATTGAAAAAAATTTCACAACCGTAATAAATATTACCGACGTTGTCTACTCGTAATTCCCAATAAGCTATCACTCAAATGCCCTCGTTAGTAAGAATAAGTGATTGTTATTTGAAGAAATTAGATATTCGGAAAAATTCTATTAAATTAAAATTTTAGTTTCATTGCATGCATTAATATCTTTAACGAACCCTATCACAGTTAAACATCTGGTTTTCTGGAACTCCGATCAGTGAAACTTCGAATTTAACTGAAATATGAATTTGGATCTATCAAAAATTCATCCGCTTATCATTTGATGAACATATCAAAAAGTATACATTAAAATGCTATTCGTTACTTTGTCCCACACCACAAAGAACTAATTTCAATCACATCATTGGGTTGCAATTAACTTCAACAGAGTTCTCATTATGAAAGATTTTCCGAAATAATGTCGCAAAACGAATTTCAAAAACTTCAGTGGATTTATCTATTATATAATCATGTTCACTATATAGGCATATAACCATTTAAAAAATACCCCCCCCCCCCCCCCGAAAAAATCTCGCATTTGCAGAGAATCAAATATAAAATGATTTCTAAAATTATCAACAAAAATTCAAATATTAAAACTCAATTCAACTCTGAATTCCCAAATTTTTCCATTTTTCTTACTTCAAAGCAACCATTTGAACTCTTCGACATACATAGTTCATTTTCTATTGGAATATTGGTGTCGAGATGAAACTATCTACTCCGAATGATCAGAATTAGAAAATGCACAATGCATAAATGAAAGCTTCAACCACCCCCGGTTCCACACTACCCACCGATTCCACGAGGTCCAGTCCAATAACAAATAAATACAAGCATTACTCACGCCTTTAACAAAACCCAGAAAATTACAACAGGCGCACGCACACACACACATTACCCACGACACCGAAATACACATCACAACAGAACATAGGCACATGCAATATCCGCAAAACCAACCCTACATAGCTGAAGATAAACGCATTACCCACACCACCGCAAGACCCACAACTGACACACACATAACCCACGCCTCCAACCTCACTCTGAAGACGGCAGACACGCACATAACCCACGCCTCCAACCTCACTCTGAAGACGGCAGACACACACATAACCCCGCCTCCAACCGCCCCCTGAAGACGACATACACACACACACATAACCCCACCTCCAACCGCCCCCTGAAGACGACAGACACACACATAACCCACGCCTCACACCGCCCCCTGAAGATTACAACAGAGACACACATAACCCACGCCTCACACCGCCCCCTGAAGGTTACATATATATTACCCCCTGCCCCAGCACCCAGAAAATTGCAAATTACACATTCGCATAACACGTCTCACCACCAACCGTGCCAAACTGAACACTTGCATTACCCACGCATCGAACACCATCACCCTACACCGTAACTGTATACAGACCCATTCCCATGCCTCAAACACCACTATTAAACGCACACGCATTACCCACACCACTGCAAAACACACAAACACGTTACCCATATCTCCAGCGCCACACTTGGAACGACAACTGATGCATCACCCACACCACCAGGTCCACCTCCAGTTCTAATATTATCGCGCATATGACCCTGCTAACACCACAAGTTTCCAGTATTCAATATATGCGATAACACGAGTTAACCATAAGAACAATGATTTTTTTCCCATAATCCCATGGCGAAGCAACTTGACCGTTTTCATAAAACACATGATTTTCACATTCCGCTATGATGCACTCAATTTATTGTATGCCGAATGCTACATTACGCAAATTAGGCTGCAAACCCAACTCTCAAAACAGTATGTTTATTTCATGTCCATGCATACGATGAAACGCGAAATCCACAAGATAATATTCTCTTTAGCATAATGCATCTCCATCCGAGAATAAATAGCACGCCAATATCCTCCTTGGTCTGCGAAGACCAAATAATTTACCCCGAAATTAAACCAAAACTGATTTTAAAATATAATGAACCCAGCAGTTTTTACTCTGGTTTTGATGTGCGCCAAACTGATGTTAGGATGGAACAGCAAAAGCATTAACTTTCTAAATTCCATACAAATATTTCCTGTAGTTTTATATTGCTTCCGCAGTTTATGAATTTAAATATTGGATTTCCACCAATTTATCCTATCCTGATATCCTGCAATTTTCGATCATGACTTCTGAACTCTGATTGCATTTAATGGTACAAATTGTATTGCGAATAAATTTAATTCTGAAAGTGCTATCTGTATCGAATAATACAAAAATAACTTGATTTTTAAAATTAAAAAAATGGATGTTTGGAAGCACATCTGGGGTTTGAATTACTGCTTTAAATTTGTGATTAATATTCCTGATTTCTTGTATTAAACGGATACGAAATTAAACAAATTTCCAGAATTTCAATTCATGAAATTTTGAAATTTAACACGATTCGTTTCTGGTAAAAAAATGTATGAATAAACCTCGACTGAAATGTTACAGTAGTCGAATTCAGGTAATAGCAAGCGGTAGCATTTGCATTTTGAATAAATTAAAACCATAGTCAGTGATGAAAACGGTGTTATTTTATCTGTATGAAGGACACAAAATGCATGAATACCAAATATGTTTATACAACAAAACGTAACATTTCTGTAAATCTACAGGAATAATAAAAAGTTAAAAATAAGTAGGAACTAAGATTATGGCACAACTTCTAATAAAAAGCAATTTAAAGCATATTTTCATAGAACTGATTAGGCAAATGAAGAATAGCAAGAGAAAGAATTACAAAGAGCAAGAAACAACGAGTGGCAATTTGAATAAGCGCTAATGATTCCGAATACGAATTAGCAAGAACATTAATATTTTATTCATACAATGCCGTATTTAACAACTTATAAAATGATTAGTAAAATTAGCATTTCTATAATTTTCTTATATTCGCTCCTCCAGATTTAAAGTAATAACGAAAAATCGACTAATTTTTCGTTAATTATTAATAATTTTGAAAATTCTATTCCGCTAACAGCCGACGGTAAAAAGCAATTCAATTCACTGCAGTTTTTTTGGAAGATCAAAATGCAAGTTTTCATAACGCAGATTTTAATCTGAATGTACTAAAATGTTCTTAAGCATATAACGCTTAATTTTCTAAATATTCTATATTTGTATTAATAATGGATAATTATAATATCTTTTTAGATAATTCCTTAACCTATGAAGCAGAAAATTAGTGTTTGGATTGTTAATACCTGAACTAACAATTCATCGTTTCTTTCAAAACAAATCACCTCGCATTAGAAAGAAATTCTGCTTTCACCGGAATAACAAATAATTTTTATTCGAAAAATCTAGATATGCCTTTTGAATAAGTAAAAGTAAAATTTGATCATTTAAGTAAATTTTGACAGTTGATGTCTCTAGGCTTTTTGTAAAACACAATCCGAGATTTGCCGTATCACAATTCTTACGCAGAAATTTGAATAACAGCATTAGATGGTACTAACTGAAATCAAGACGGCATTAGAAAGAATGTAGTTAGATTCAACGGGACCAAAGCCTTCCTTGGCTAAGCTGCTCCCCATTCATTTAGGAAGAAACGTTAAGAGTTAGATGAAGCTCTCGGTATTAGAAATCTTGATATAAATTTATACCCGAAGTTAAATGAAAAATATGGGAAAAATTTGAATCAGCATTTAGAGAAGGAGCTGATATTTAAATTAAAAACCCCAAAAATCAGTGGAATACTCGTAAAACTGGATTACAATTTGATTCATTTTTAGAAAATTCACCCAAGCAATTTTAACAAATATATCAGAAATGTATTGGATTTTTATTTTTAATTCGAGGGGATTGCTCTTATTACCATGTTATTCTTGATTAATAACTTATTCTCCTCTGAATAGGGATTCGATTGATTTGTATTCCTAACCGTCTTTCGTGTTTTAAAAATGTTTTCATGGTTCATAAAATCTAAACTATTCTGAAAGAATAGAGAAAGAAATATAGTTTCCGAATATTCCACTCAAGTAACCTGATTACAAGTGCCACAATTATGCAGACATACCTGATTAGTTCAATGCAACAGAGTGAAATCCTGAAGAAAGCATCATCCTCCGTCATTCAAAGAGTCTGGCACGGTGCGATACTATTCAGATTGTGTCCTTGTCTCAAGATGATCATCATAATCCATTTCATAAGGCGAGTCGGTCATGCAGATGAAGGTATCGCTTCTAGTTCAAAATCCCATTTTGTGAAATGAAGAGCTAGAAGAGAAATTTTGGATAATCGTTTCACACAGTATCTATCTATACTTATAACAAAGCTCAATGTGTATGTGTGTGTGCGCGCTCTACAGGCCAAACCGTTGGACCTACAGATAACAAATTTGGTACATGTATAGGTTGGGAATGTGCACCTCGGAGCCCTTTTTCGAATTTTTAATTACAATTTGAATTAAAAATTAAAATTTCGACGTTCTTCCGCTATAACTTCCGAAAATATTATCGCATTAACATGATTTTTACATGAAATTAAAGAAAAATTAGCTTTCCAAAGGTATCAAAGTTTTAACATATAACTTAAGCTTCTATTTTTAACGAATTTTTAAAGAAAATTTTAAGTATATTTTCAATATATATTTCAGACGAAACAAATTTTAATCTGCACGAGCATGTTACGAGTGAAAGGAAAATTATCTTTTATCAATATGTTGCCATTAAATCGACAAAAAATGAAATTAAGAAATAAATTGCAAATTAAACATATAAAGCGTAATTTTCAGCACATGTCTGTATGAAATGAATACGAAATACGGTTTTTATAAAAGGTAAATGTAATGAAATATTTTTGACTACTATATTAAATAAATCAGTTTTACTTAAGACAAACATGATTTAATAAACATTTTTTCAATTCAAGGTCCAACGGCTAATTTGTAAAACTTTGATAATAGAAATGCATCAATAAAAAGGGTCTAAATGAAGTAAATAACTACTAAATAAGTAACACGAGTCTATAGATGCTTTGAAAAATGAAGAACGTTTAGCTTTTAAAGAGATAAACTTCAGTCAACTCAGTCTCTAAAACTGATTTAAGAATATTTAAAAATTACTATTCAATAAAAACGGGTAATTTTAAAGCACTTCATTTGCCGTTCCAAAGACGACACCCCAATCAACGTTCAGGACTTCTCATGACTGACTGGTCTAAGAATGAAAATGTTGAATATTCCAAACATTTCTATTCTAATTTCATACGTTGATCGAATTTGATAGAAGATAGAAACCTTCATTTGTTTATTTGAAAGTTGAAGTGTGAAGACTATTTCGTATAATATTATTCCTTATAAATAAAAGATGTATAAAATTTAGACTTAATTTTTAATTAAGTTTATAGATAAAAAAAAACCAAAATATACGAATCATTGAAATCCTTTTGAAAGTAAAACTAAAAACTGAATTTTATGATGAATCTAAGCCTTTTTTTCTTGTATATTCTTAAAATATTACATAAATTATTGTAAATTATTTGGTAGTACACATTATGATTCTCTTTTACTTACATCTAAAAAAATACTTGATTATGGTAAAAAAAATGTTTTTTCATCAATTTACAGTTTAATCATTTCTGCTTTAAATTGAAGTTGAAATGTTGCGAGGGCTGATCAGATAATTAGAGAGGAATATAGTGCATTACGTACTTAAGACCTTCATAAATGGATGAGTAAATAATATTTGTCAATCAAGATTTGAACCTAAAAATATTTTGATTTTTATTAAAAGACAAGTCAAAGTTAATTGACAATGGCCTATTTAACTGATAGTTTTAAACACAGTAAGATTGGTGAACCAGCTTGTCACTAAAGACGGCTAGTAAATAACAAATTACATTATAACGCTTTCCCCCCCCCCCGAGATTGAATACATCTTTTTTTAATATTGATTTATTTTAAAAATATTTTCTACTTACATAGCCTTTTACATTGCGAATATTTCCTAAACGAATTATGCTCTTTAAACGAGATTGAATCATTAAATCCAGACAACAAAACCAATATTCAGAGTTTTTACAATAATTAAATTTTTATCTTTGAGACGCTTTAAATAGCTTTACAAACGAAAAAAGAATTTTGGAGCACCAGAGTTATTTTATGACATAACAATGATGCAACATCTTTCTACAAACGTAGAATACCATTAAAATATGTGAACATTTCATTGCATTGTAGAATACATGAACGTTCCCAAACATCTTACGATTGTTATAGCTTTATTCATTAACTAACATTTTGCGCATGGTGGTGAAAATCTTAAGAATTTTTCGGTATAAAATATTAACAATTATATAACTCCTATAAAACTTAATTATGAATGAATATTTCAACAGAACCACTTTTCCAATCTCCAACAGATTAAAAATAAAGCCATTAAAATGCATTACTATACTCTATTTGTGCGAACTCTAAAAACCAACAATGTAACTTACTCATTATTGTTCTCTGTATTAATGTTCATCAATTTTTAAAAAGTAGTACTCAAGACTGAGTACGCTGAGAATTATAGAGCTAAAACTGTACTCGAAACACTTAAGTGTCTTACAATAATTTGCAAAAGAAACGTTCCATAACACGCAAAAACAAGAAGCCGATTGATCCTTTCAGTTTTTATCAGTTTGCAAGGTTCTGGAAAATTCTTTTAAATCATTCTCTTCTTCCAAAGATTCATCGACATTTCTAGCTGTGCAGCCACTTTCAGAAAAATATGCAAGATTATTTTTTCAAATTCGAACCCGAATGAGTCATATGCAATAAATATAAACGTTATTGAAAATTATAGCGATTTATTTAAAAATAAATCTTCTAATTTTTATAGAAAAATTAGGGTAAAGGAAAACAAAAATAGTCTGTCAATCATTTAACAAATGAGGTTATTATTTAATGTTGTAAGCGGAGGCTTCATAAAAGGAAAAATTTAAAAAAAAGGATCGCCCAGTTTCAGAGGCATCGATGAAAGTACATCACGATATTGTTTGGCTCCAAATCCGAGCTAATCCGTGTTGAAGTATTCCTGCGCAACTCTTCAGATACTGCAAATTGCCCGATTCTTGTGAAGTGACTGGAATGTGCCTTTTGTCCTTGCTTGTTGAACATAAATTACTCTACAAACTTGCGAGTGCAATTCAACCTTTTGTTTAGTTTAGTTTAACTATTATTTTAACATCCCGTTGTAAAGCAACACTAGGGCTATTTTGGGACGGACCTCGACATTTTGAACCGCGGTCAGACCACAAGGACGACACCTGAGTTGGTACTCCACCCTCTCCACACCACACCAGTGAAGGGACGTTTGGTCCCCACTGGCTTAATGTGCAAGAGACCCCCTTACACGACGGCTCTTCGGAATCGAGTCTCGAGGCTGAAACCTTCCAGTTTTTAAGCCGAGACCTTTCCACCAGGCCACCGCGGCCCTTCAACCTTTCGAACAGAGAAAGGAAGTTTCGGTCAGAAGTGAATGTTTTTCAAATATTTTTTACTCTATGTTACGTAATTAAAATCATATTATACTATGTAATGTTACTTGCGTAACTTGAAAAATAAGTTATTCATTTATTTTTATTTGAAGAAACTTTTTTTTATTTTTTAACAATGAGTTTTTACTGTGAATTCATCTTGAGCGAAATAAGTATCACGGAATGATGAAGGAAAGAAATCGTGTGAACAGGAAGTCTCTAATCGAAAAGAATTCACAATTCAAAAGTACAGTCTGTATCCGAAGTAAGAATGAGTAATTTGCTGATTACAGTCTACACCAGAGAATTCTTTGATACTTCTTTGAATATTTGAAGATACTTCTTTGAATTTATTGCTTTGCCCACCAGCAGTACCAGATGTTTAGTTCAGTTATATTAACATCTCTTTTTTAAAGCAGGATCATTAGACGCTTCCATGTTGCCAATGCAATGACTAGCTTTCCTCGTTTAATTACGGTAAAAGAAAGCTAGACCGGAGAGTCGCGAACTGGACACTCGAGAGTGTACTGCGTTGATATTTAAAGGAATAGAAGGTAGTTTCAGCTATAAGATAAGAAACGCATTCTAATATGATCATATGTATATACTTCAACAACTTTTAATATTTAGTGTCTGTTTTGGCCCTCGATAGCTCATTGGTTTAAAATTACTCAATTAAATTAAACTTACTAAATAAAATTACTCAATTAAATCACACACATACTCTTGGACTGTATCTCCATATTTTATTCACACACTCTCTCTTCACGCTTATGGCGTTCTCGTCTCTCCTTCCTCCTGGTGATCGCAGCGCCATTTTTTGGAAAGTGGCCAGGCGTCACAACTTACCGCCCGCCTTGACAAATTTATCAAATTTTAAACACAGAATAAAACAATATGAAATTATTAATTCCCAATATACTGATTACCAATGGCATTAAACATAAAAGGCATTCGAACAATTAAATATATGATACAAAATTACAATACACTTTACCTTAAATCACAAATTACATTTGGTTACAGAACAGATAAAAACAGTAACATATATTTTTTGAAAAACACCTTTACGCTGATTTTTGTATTTAATCAAGAAGGGACCAGTAAAATCAACTCCTGTACAATTAAAGGGAAAATCATTTGAAACTCTTTCCTTTGGAAGAGCTCCCATTAACTGCTCACAAACTACTGGTTTTGCCTTAAAGCAGGTAACACATTTATGTACAATTTGTCTACAAAGTGATCTACCTTTTAAAATCCAATATTTTTGGCGTACATGAAACAATAATGATTGAGGTCCAACATGCAAATTAATTCTATGGTAATATTCTAATATCAAATGAGTTAGTCTGCATTTAGATGGTAATAGAATGGGGTATTTTCTATCTGTACTCAACTCGCTATTACCAAGTCTACCACCCACTCGTAAGCGACCATTGGCATCAAGGAAAGGGTGAAGATTTCTCAATTGACTATTTGTACTTACCTCCCCTTTCTTTTCAAGAAAACTCATATCTTTAGCAAAATGATCGTGTTGCACCTGTTTTAGTACAAACCTTTCAGATTTCTGTAACTCACTTGCTTCTAAAGGACCTGTTTTGCGTTTATTTTTCTCTTTGCAATTATAAATGAACCTGTAAATATAACTGAGAATACGAATTATTTTACAATAGTTATTACTTAGATTAATTAAACCTGGAATAAAACTGTTAACACCATCATGAAACCCTGAAAATCACTTAAAGTCATTGTTGATGGAGTTCTTTAGTTCATTATGAAAGTCGCTTTCTATCACACAGTTGACGGAATGTTTCTGTTAGGATAGTTCTCATTCTTTAGAAACTCGGGACCATTCCACCAAAGGGTACTTTCGTACAGTCTCTCGGGATTTATACCCCTTGAAATCAAGTCCGCAGGGTTATCAGATGAGGATACGTGTTTCCATTGTCTAACATCTGTCAGTTTCTGTATTTCCGCAACTCTGTTGGCGACGAAAGTCTTTAAGCAGCACGGTTCCTTTTGCAGCCAACATAGCACTATCATTGAATCGGACCATAAATATGTATTGGTTACATCCAACTTCAACGCAGAAATCACTTTAGTACTTAACTTTGCAAGAAGCACAGCAGCACATAGTTCTAAACGTGGTATAGTTACTTGTTTAATCGGCGTCACATGAGATTTACTCGTAACAAGCTTCACTTTCACTTCACCAGATGAATTGTCTTGCAATATATAGAAGCCCCAAACGTCTTTTCGGATGAATCACAAAATCCGTGGAGCTCAGTAATTTCAGCAAGTTGAATCACAGTGCATCTCTCAATATTGATGCCGTTTAAGCTAATTAAAGATTTCACAAACTCTTGCCATTCACAAGCTTCTTTGTCAGGAAGCCTGTCACTCCAATCTATTTTTAGTAACCACAATTGTTGCATGAAAATTTTGGCTTTAGTGATCACTGGACCAAGCAATCCAAGGGGATCGAAGAGTCTAGCGATGATGGATAATACCGACTTTTTAGTTGGATGAGCATTTTGCTCCACTTCTACCTTAAAGGTAAAGCAGTCAGTTCTAGCCTTCCAGGCAATTCCTAAAGTTTTAATTTCATCCACAGATGAAAATTCATACTCCTTCTCCGTGGTTGGGGTAAGCTCTGAGGAATTCCCACACCATTTATGCAATGATATCTGAGCGGTTTTCAGAACGTCAATAAGTTGATGTTGCAGAGTTTTTGCCTCCTCTAAGGAATTTGCTCCCGTTAAAACGTCATCCATATAAAAGTCATTACACAGCACTAATGAAGCAATTGGACAGTTTTTTCCCTCGTCAATGGAAATCTGCTTCAAAGTTCGCATTGCTAGAAACGGAGCACTAACCGTTCCGTATGTTACGGTATTTAGTTGGTAAGTCTTAACTGGCTCATTGACACCCTCCTTCCACAAAATTCTTTGAAGGTCCCTTTGACTCTCGTCTATATTAATCATGCGGTACATCTGACGAATATCAGCCGTAAATGCAAAGATGTGCTTACGGAATCTCACTAACAATGCAAACAACTCATCTTGAATGACCCCAACGTTATATTGAATACAGTTCAACGATTTCCCACTAGTAGTCAAGGTGGAAGCATCAAATACAGTTCTCAGTTTTGTTGTACTTTTTTGAGGCCTATAGATGCCACGATGAGGCATATAATAAGTTACATCGGGCTCAACATTCTCTCTAATTTTAGTCATGTGTCCTAACTCTTCATATTCCTTTAAAAAATCAGAATACAATTTTAGGTACTTCTGGTCTCTAGACAAGCGAGTCCATAATGGTTCAAGTCGTTTTAGAGCAATATCCCTTGAATTTCCTAGACATGACCAATGTTCCTTAAATGGCATTGCCACAATATATTTGCCCGTTTCATCTCTCTTATGTGTCCGAGCGTAATGTTCCTCACATATAGCATTTTCTTTACTTTTAGGTAATTCATTTGCTATTTCCTCATTCTGCCAAAATTTTCTCAAGTTTGAATTTAAATCTTCTTTCCCGCATATTAAACCACAATAACTAGAGTTAATTTTATCTGAACTCGGAATACTACCTCCTACAATGTACCCAAATACAGAATCCTGTAACACCAGATTCACATTTTTGGCCTTTAATTTTCCTGGCTTTATTATGTCATAAAAGTATTCCGCGCCAATTAAAATATCTATTTTTCCCGGAACATTAAAATTAGGATCCGCAAGGTCAATATATTCTGGAATCTGCACACGCATATCGAACTTATGATTTGGAATTAAATCTGTTATTTTTGGCACCACCAACATAGAAATATCTCTTTCAAAACTTTTATTTTTATTTGCCACAGTTGCCGTAACTCTGCGATTAATTGCCAACAAAGTATTATTTATGCAAGAAACAGATAGATTTATCCTTTCACTTTTTAGTTGTAATCGCTGCAAACATTGCTGACTCATTACAAAAATCTGCGATCCAACGTCTAGAAGGCATCTCACTTCCTCCCACTGAGCACATCTGTCATTTATAAAATATTTTACAATAGACAAGATTACATTTTTATTTTCAATTAAACTAGTTCCAACGAAAGGCGTACTCCGCTTATTGGGGGAGACACAACTCAGCTCAGTCAGTATTTTTCGCACCGACTGCGAATCATTTACGACTTCCTGGTTTTCGGCAATCGTAGACGATACATTTTTTGCTTCTTTTGGAAAATGGATTAATTTATTGTGAGCTTTGCCACAAAAACAATTCCTATACGAACAATTTTTTAAAGCTACAGTTAGGCGATAAACATTTAAAGCAAAGATTTTTATTCTTTACTACCTCTACTCGTTCATGAATAGGAAGTCTCTTAAATTGCGGGCAAGAATAAATAGGATGATTTTCATTCTTTAAACACAAAGCACAACTCTTATTTTTCGCCTCATTGAAAAATACTTTAGAAGCAGTTTTAAATTTATTGTTATAAATTTTTTGCTCTTTTCTCGGCTCATTTATGGGCTTACCTTTTGATGCAACATACAAATCGCACTCTTTGCCTAACTCAAGAGGTGTAAACCATTTTTGATTCTGCCTTATGTTAATATGCGTGGCTATATCTCTATCTAACGTTTGAAACAATTTGTCAGATACCATTAATTGTTTTAAGGTTTCAAAGTCCGTTACTTCTCTCAATTTTAAATAGTATTCGAAACTTGTAGTTAAACGCGAAGCGAATTGCACATGAGTTTCGTTTTCTCTGGAAGCATTTCGAAAATTCTCTAATACCGCTTGCGCTGTTGGTTCGAATTCACTCAACACGATAGATTTTACTTCGTCATAATTGTTTAAATCTTTCCCGTTTATATGTTAGAATATTAGAAGCTCTTTCTCCTAACAAATTCAACAAAATCTCTGCTTTAAATTTCTCGGGTACTTTTTTAATACTATATGCCCTCTCTAACGAAGTAAAAAAGAAACCCCAATCTTGAGACTTATTTGGAGGTTTAATGGACAAGGTCCTCACACTTTTTATGAAACTATCCAGCGACTCTTCTGGTTCGTTTTTACACCTCTGATTAACAGAATTCTGGGTATTATTTACGTTAGCCCTCAATTGCGCTAATTCTAATTCTAATTTAATGCTCTCTATTTTTAAACGCTCTATTTCGATTTGACCATCCTGGTCAGATTTTTGGTTCCTATTCTCTGAAACTCCTTCGACGGCATTTTTAAATACGTCACTCTCCTCAATTAAGCGTTTTATGTCACTCTTTTTCATACCCTCGGTGACAACTAAACCGATTTTCTCGGCAACAGATTTTAACTCATCTTTCTTTAATTTTGCTACACCCGACATTTTTAAATTGCAACAAGTCATTACACTAACTCAAAGAACAATATTATCACAAAGCACAATTTTACTTTAAACTCAATGAAAACAAAATTAACTTCAACTCTGGAAATTAATTAGTTATTCGCTCATAAAAATTATTGTTCCTACCTCATTGCCGGGACTCTTGCCTTTTGAGACCAGGAAGCACTATTTAATAAATCCTCATGTTTGCATAGTAGCACACCAATTCTCATCTTCAAGAAAATTAACTCTTTTTGCACAATACCTTAGCACAATGCTTAGCCGATCTCCGGCTTATAGGACCATGTTTTGGCCCTCGATAGCTCATTGGTTTAAAATTATTCAATTAAAATAAACTTACTAAATAAAATTACTCAATTAAATCACACACATACTCTTGGACTGTATCTCCATATTTTATTCACACACTCTCTCTTCACGCTTATGACGTTCTCGTCTCTCCTTGCCCCTGGCGATCGCAGCGCCATTTTTTGGAAAGTGGCCAGGCGTCACAACAGTGTCAATAAATTAAATAATAATACCACGTTTATTACATGTAATATTTATTATGTAAGAATCAATAAGTTTTTTATAATATGAATTTACATATCTGCTACTATTTGAACGAACTATTTAACCTATTACTAAATTACGAACTATTACTAAACCTTCTTTAACTGTAGTATTTCTGCAGGCAACCATTTCAACATGAATAATATTCACTTTGGTACAACTGTTTAATAGTTCATAGAATTAAAACTCGTCTTTTTTTTCAGCGTAGGGGGAAATGTGGATCTAGAAGTTAATATAAAAATTAATAGGAAATTAAAATTATGACTGATAACATTGTACAAAATATCTTAATTGATACTCTCCAAAAAAAAAAACTGGCATTAAATATCAATTGAGAAAAGATGAACATTCTTATTTTCCCGAAGTACTGAATATATTTCAAGGAAATTAAGTTCTCATATAGTTCGTTATAATACTGAAAGAAAAGGCGATTGAAATGAAGATATTTCATCCTCACTTCTGCACGATTTGAGGGAAAAAGTAATTCTTTGAAAAAATCAACAGATGCTCGGACAAGATTGTTTTCAGGGTATAAAAAAAACAAAACAATTCCTCTGAATGAATGGAATTTAACTTATAACTAAGTACAATTACTTAGTACTAAGTAATTGTACTTAGTAATCTACTTAGTGTACTAAGTAATCGATACTTGGTACTAAGTACTAAGTATCGATTTTACCAAAATGGTGCGTAATGATTGACGCGCTTATGATTTTCAAATTATTTTTGTAATGGAGGAAGGTAGTTTAGTTTAGTTTGTTTATATTAACGTCCTATTTGGATGCAACATTAGAGCTAATTTGGGCAGGACCTCGTCATTTTGAACCGTGGTCTGATGATGAGGACGATACCTAAGCTGACACCCAACTTTCAAAACTTCCACACCACACCAGCGGGAGAACGCGTGTTTTAGCCCCGACGAATTTAACGTACACCAGACCTCTTCGGTGGAATCGGGTCTCGAACCTACAGCCTTCCGGTTCTGAAGCCGAGACCTAACCACCAGGCCACCGCGGTCCTGGAGGTAGGTAGGAGGATACTCTCATTTCTCCTCGAAATGAAGATGTGGCTTGGTGGTTGGATCTCACCACTCTTGAGAGTACAGAGGGGCTGGCTTCTACCGATGATTGGACCAATCCTTAGGGAAGGGTTGTACCGTGGCTGGTGACCGCCCTTAGGATTAAACAGTTCCAGCCAGTGTTGCTATTGCTGCGATCCGTTCATTTTGTTTTTATTTACTGTTTGTCTTTGGGTGGGTTGAAGAGTCAGAGATGTAACTTAGCTTATATGTTTAAATAAATTTTGCAATGGAATCAGTCGACCATGCATAAGATACTTATTTTTTTATATAGTTTATATAATTTCCAAAAATAGAGAGGCTTTTGATAGTTGATTTGTTAAATTAGGACTAACTTATGAGATTATACGAGCACTAACTCTGTGATATAATTGAATGACTTGCAATTGACTGCATTCGGCAATTTCTCAAAACCCTGTAAGATCAAAGATCAGATTTCATACCCAAAATAAGTTTATTCTGTATTTTAAAACTCAGAAAAATTATAACAGGAGCATGCCCTTAATAAATATTAGATATTTGTTCTGTAACCACAGGCAAGCGCTGTTTTAGCAGTGCCATTTACAACTTAGAGTCATGTTTTACATCATAAAAAATGCTAACATCAATTAAATTGAGTTTAAATTTATAATCAACGAGAATGAATTTGCGATTAATTTTCCAGCTTCAAGCATCCGGTCTTCGAGTTGGACAGCGACTCTAAGGAACTACGGATGATTTTAATTTGAGAACTTTCGATTTCGTTAGTGCCACGATGCCTTTCAATTCGAAGAGATGATATTGGATTATTAAGGAGTATTGAGTGCATGAGCCTTGTAGTTATTCATTCCCATAAGATGATTTGAGTTTTGGGGTCATTCACTCCCATCAAATAATTTGTGCTTTGATTATTTTTTATAAGTTAAGAGTTTTTTAAACAAAATTCCGTTTTCAAGATGTTTGAAAACGCTCGAAAAACTGATTTGCAGCAATGCTGCAACCAAATTGGGAGTGGAACTGATAAAATGACGATCGTAGATCTGATTAACGTGTTAAAGATAACTGAGAAGCTCAAAGATGAACCTGAATTTATTTCTACTCTCATAGAAGGGGTACTGGAGGAACGGAAAATAGAAATAGAGGCATTCCAGAAAAATAAACAATTAGGATATATTAAATTGGAGAGAGCAAAAGCTGAAATGGAATGGTCGCACATGCGAACAGTTAAAAATACCGATAAAGACGATTCAGAAAATAAAATTGAGCAATGTGGTTCGCTGGATTCGCTAATAAAAGGTTATAAAACTTTAACGATTAGAGTTCCAAATCTCTTAATGGTAAAGTCTCGGCTTCGTAACCGGAGGATTTCAGGTTCGAGACTCGATTCCACCCAAGAATCGTCGTGTGAGGGGGTCTTTTGTACGTTAAATTTGTCAGACCAAACGTCCTCCCGCTGGTGTGGTGTGGAGAGGGGGGTGCCACTTCAGGTGTCGTCCTCGTCATCTGACCACGGTTCAAAATTAGCCCACGTGTTGCTTTAAAATGGGACGTTAATATAACTAAACAAACAAAACAAAAATATCCAAATCTCTTAAAAG
>JAPMOQ010052775.1:889023-944731 GCA_026543055.1 Argiope trifasciata | reverse complement strand
AACTGTGTAGCACCGCGAGTTTTCCGCATCTGTGTAATAAAAGATTAAAGCGAAACTGTAAACTTCCAAATAAAAGTGTGAGAGGAATAGAGACTTATCAAATTTTGGTACGATTATCAGATAATAAGTTCAAACGTTGATGCTCGCGTTATAATGTATTTTTAGGAATGTACATATTGAAATGAAAAGAAGTAAATACGGATTAGATTGCTTTGATATTTGGCAACATGTTTATTCCCTTGTGTTTTGTAAAGTTTTTTACCCCGATTTTCTCGGGAATTTAATATTGATGAGTAAGTGATTCGGGTTTTATTTTTTAATGTATTGCATATATATACTGTACTAAAATGTATGTAAATGCTGCATATATTAATGTGTATCATATAAACTTTTTTTTGTTTGCAAATTTTTATATCTATTTTGAGTTTTGCTCTTATGGATTATTAAAAAAATAATTTGTTTATTTGAAATAAATACTATTTTAATGGTTGATATTTTGTTTATTTATAATCTGTTTATTCTCTAAATAGGTTTAAAATTAAAACGCCGTACCAGTACGTCCCTTTTATTCTAATGTACTTGTTTCCTACCTTTTGCTATTTGTAATTTGAAAAGTAAAAAATAAGTCCATCCAAATAGGGCATATAGTACAACAATATTATAGCGACATTTTTTTTTTTTTTTTTTTTTTTTTTTTTTGATATTATACTGCATTCAGAATGTCAAACAACATCGTGACGATATTATTATATATTGAACTAATATGACATGTCAGTGAAAAAATAAATTACATTTTTGTTATTGTTTGAGATAATGGTGCATGTTTGAAAGTAGCAGTTTTTACTGTTAATAGATGTTCATGAATAGTTATGAGAAGCCAAAATGTCAACTGAAAGAGAAAATAAACATTTAATATTTAATTTATAGGACCAATCTGTATTTGCAACTAATTATGAAATTTCATAATGATATCATTAATTCAAATAAAATTCACTTCCCAATTTTTTAAATCCTTATTTCTTCAAAATTATTTGGTGTTTGTGATCTTGTTTTCTTACTTATAATTCAACCAATTTTCCTAGATGTTCAGGTTTTAAAAAAATATGACAATGACTGTCAAAGTTAATTATGTATTTTATATGTAATTACCGAAATTCAAATGTGATATAAAATATTGTAGAATAATTTGCTTAGAACAAGATTTATAAATTTGTAGACTTGTAGATATTTATGACCTTTAAATTAATTCCGAGTAAATGCAAAATATTTCCAATGTGGTTGCTTAATGTATATCTAGCATCCTTTGGTGAACAGCTGTTTTGTCAGTAATAATATTCGTTACAATTTTCTATTAATTATTTTATTTAATTGTTTTTTAATGGTTTTTTCATCAAAATATTTTTAAACTTGAATTTTCGATATATAATTAACTCATGCTATTATAAACCATAATATGCTGCAAGTCTCTTTATTTTTCTTCGAGTTCCTGTGAAGTTTCGACTTTAAAATAAAGTGGAAATGATTAAACAGTAATTAATATAAAAAACGTTTTTTACTAAAATTAAGCATTTTTTTAAATATGAGAACTGCAAGCAAGAGCTTTCAACATTTAAGTCTCTTATATTCACTGCAGAAATTTTTTCTTAATTTATGCAATATCAGTAATTATTCAACAAAAGTTTCTCAGATTATTCATATAATTTACTTTTTAGTCTTGCTTTCCAAAGTGAATAGCAATGTTTTATTTTGATTTGTTCTATAAATATACTTAGACAAATTATGAAGTTAAAATTTTATGCAGTCTAAGGATTCATATGTTGTGAAATACTCATGAAATTTCAATAAATAAATAAATGAAATAACTTTTCTATCTTCTGCTATCAAATCTGATTGATTTATAAAGTTTTTAAATATATAATACAGAACAGTCAACATTTTCATTATCTTAAGGCAATCATTCTTGAGAAACCCTTGGCATTCGTTAGGATATCATCTTTTCAGATGGTGAATGGTCTAAAGTTGCCCAATTTTATTGAATGGTGATATTCATTTTCATAAATTGGTCAGATTTAGTGACTGTAAAATATTAGTGTCACAAGATTATTTTTTAAAATATGATTCACAGAGCAGAAGATCAAGTAAAATGTTATAAGACAAAAATTATATTTTTAGCAATGCTAATATTTTAGTCAATAAATAAAAATTATATTTTTAATGAATTATTTAAAAAATAATAATTTAATTATATTTTTAACAATAAATAAAATTTATGCTGCACGCTCACATTACGAGTGAAAGGAAAAAATTATCATTTATTAATTAATCAGACTGACAAAAACTAAAAATTAAACTATTATTGCAAATGAAACTTTAAAAATGTGCTTTTCAGCATGTGCCTACATGAAATGAAATAGGGTTTTTTTTTTCTAAAGTTAATGTAAAGTTTTTATGACTTTTGCAGTATTATGATTTAAATAAATTGGCTTTATTTAAGACATATGTTTTAATATATACCTTTTTAATTGAATTCACAATGGCTAATTTGCAAAATTTTAGCAATAGAAATACATGATTAAAGAGAATCTATATGAAGTAAATAATGACATTACGTTGCTATTATGTAACTTGAATCTATAAATGTTTTGATGAATGAAGAAAGTTTAGCTTTATTGAGATCCTCTGCTTTATGAATCATATTTAACAAAATATTTTTCAGGCACTAATATTTCAAATAAAAAGAGACAAACTTCAATAAACTATGTCTGTCTTTAAAACTGACTGACATAAGTATTTGAATGTCACTATTCAATGAAAGATGGAATTGTGAAAATTTTTTGTTGAATAATTCTTAAGATACTTTATAAATTATGAAAATTATTCTGTAGTACACATAACACTAATGCTGATGGACTCTGTTTTCAATATTGAGATTAAAAAAGAGGAATAGTTTCTCTAAAAAATGTTTTTATTGTAATTGTAGCTTAATCATCTACATTTTAATTTAATAATGACGTTTTGCGAAAGCTGACAGATGATTAGAGAGATAAATAGTGCATTAAGGGCTTAAGGCCTTTATAAACGCATGAATGAATTATATGTCTATCAAAATTTGAACTTAAAAAATATTTTGATGTAATAACTGTTAAAAGACATGTTGCATAAAGTATTTAACTGACCATTTTAAAGAGTATTAATATTGGCAAACTGGCTGGTCAGCTAGTTATAAATATGAGATGGTGTTGGCAATTGATTTTGGTATAATCTGAAAACTATTAAGTAAAGTAGTGATAAGAGGCATCTACAATTAACATAAATTTTTCCTATGCAAAATCAACTTTTGATCTTTTTTTTTTTTCTTCTGCCATGTGAAAAATATAGTTGGGTTTTTTTAATGCTGAACTTGAATATTGTAGAAATATATTTTATATCATTATTCAAGAATAATATTGCAATTTTCTTTAATCTATCCTACTAATAGTTCTTAACTTTATGGTATATTCACTTACTTTATCCTTGATGAATGGCCCAATCTCGGGCATTTCTTGTCTATCATATTTACCCATTTCAGTACTACTTTATTGACTTTGTCAAATTTTCAATATTTTTATCATCTCCTATTCTCTTCAATATTTTCCAAAGTTTTAGTAATTGGATCAGGATTTGACAAGATTATTATTATACCAAACATGAGCTTTAATAGCTCCCCCCCCCCACACACTATCTTTATTTATTATTATTATTTTCATTTTGCTCTCTGCATCAGCTATAAAACCAAACTCCTCATTCATATTTGTAGATTTCATTTTGAGAGTAGGCTCATGTTAAAAATCTGATAGTAAAAGTCTCACTCTAAATTAGGAAAAGAATTGGTAGTATAGAAATTAAAGATAGTATCCAATTCCTCATCAGTTTATTGGCTTTTCGTGAATGACTTCTCTCTTTTAAGAATTGATCTTAAATTTAAGAATAGAAAACAAATAGGTCTAATTACATCTTATTTAAACCATCAGACTATTTCTAGCATGCATTTTAATAGTAATCATGAAACTTGCTACTTCAAGATCATTATCCTCAAACTACACTGATGGGAAAAAAAATCCCAATACCAAGAAAAAATTATTGTACAGTAATGAAATTTTAGGAATACATTTGTCTAGGTAACATATTTAATTGATTAAAGTTTCAAGATCACAGGTAGAGCCATTGGCGAGAAGAGCCATTTCAAATGTGAAATGTTGGTACATTAGTAACTGGTGTAACCGCCAGAATTTTGAATGCAAGCATGCAAACGTGCATGCATTGTGTCGTACAGGTGTTGGATATCAGTTTGTGGGATGGAGTTCCATGCCTATTGCACTTGGGCGGTCAATGCAGGGACGGTTAATGCTAGTTGTGGATGACGCTGGAGTTGTCGTCCAATGATGTCCCATACGTGCTCGATTGGAGAAAGATCTGGTGATCTAGCAGGCCAAGGCAACATGTTGACACCCTGTAGAGCATGTTGGGTTACAACAGCGGTATGAGGGCTAGCCTTATCCTGTTATAAAACACCCCCTTGAATGCTGTTCATGAATGGCAGCACAACAGGTTGTATCACTAGACTGACGTACACATTTGCAGTCAGGGTGCATGGGGTAACCACGAGAGTGCTCCTGCTGTCATACGAAATTGCTCTCCAAACCATAACTCCAGGAGTAGGCACTGTGTGTCTAGGCGTGGCCTCCGAGAGAGATAAGGCCTGCTGGTTCTGTTCCTCGCTCCTGCATGAGTCATCACGAAAGGCGATCGAGAAGCCAGTTTACAATAATCAGTCAGCACGTTTCCTATGCGATGAAAACATGGACTGGCGTATATAAACGATTTTTTCTCCTCATTATTATACTTATTTCTTCATCCAAGATGGTGTGATATTGAAATTAATGAGGTGCAAAAGCAAGTTTTGGATACAAATTATTGAAGGTAAGTGTACTTCTTTTATTATCCTCAATGCACACTTAAAGTATGATTGAATCTGTTATTGTTAAGCCTATTTATTCGCCATGTTCTGATTTAAATACAAATTATGATTGAGATTTATATTTTCCTTATTATTTGTTCTGTAGTTTTAATTAAGAATGAACTTAATGAAATAAGAATAAATAATTGCTCTCTATTTATACAAATTCTTTATTTCTTAGTGTCAAAAATCAAATCGATTTTTTAGACTATATTTTGTTTGTTTATGATAGTCCTGTCAAGGTTCATAATTATTCGATTGTTATTAATTTATTCATAATTTTGGAATGAAAATTCTACCTAAATAAGCTCTTTTTAAAATTTTTCATATCTGAATCTAAAGCTTACCTTTTGATTATTTAGTTACATAAAATTTACAAAGTTTTATCCATTATTTCTTAAGTTTTTTTTAATTATGACAAAGTTTTATATTTAAAAATACAATGGAAATTAATATCACTGAATATCTATAAACAAAGAAATTTTATTATTTTATTTTGCATGATTTTTAAGATGCATTAATTTTAGTTGAATTCTAGTTTCATTATTTTGTTAATATAAAACATAGGCTATTAATTAATTAAAATAGATTTCGAATAGGTTGACTTATTTTTTAAAAAAATAAAACATGAAAATAACTGATATTTAAGCAGTAGTTTAAAATATTTTTAGAACTCAATAAAAAATTATCTTTATTTGTAGGTTTATAAATATAAAAATTTATTCTACATTATAGAGATTTTTTTTTCCATCTTTATTTTTTAGGCATGTGAAAGACCTTTTAAAGATGGCAAAGTGCTTTATTGAACTAGTTTCTATAATGAAAGCACTGGGGAAAAATTATCTGCTCATCTGAAGAAACCCAAGCTAAAAGAAAATGCTGTGCCAAGTATTATTCCTGGCTGCCCAACATATTTTTTGTCATCAACATCCTCGATTTGAGAGAGTCCATCAATAAAAGGACGAAGATTAGAACAACTCCATATTGAACGTTCCATAATTGAAAGCTTGAATTCCAAGCAGAATTATGACAACAAGGCTGCATTCATTAATTTTGATGAATTAAAAAAATGTAAGAAAGACCATACCCTTTCTTCCTTTTGGACTTTTATTGAAAAGAATAAAACTATGTTATTCATCCACCTATATGTTAAAGATGGCATTCCTTCCATAACTTATGCTGTAAGTATTTGTATGTATGCTGTAAGTATTTTTAAATGTATCTTTTATATGAGAAAGGATTTTGAAGCATGAACAATACCAATTTCCAATGTCTGTTAATAATATAAATCAAATATTTAATATTCTTGATTTTTATGAAAAGGATCCCAGTGAAAGATTATCAGATTCACTGAATGTCAGAATTAACATAATTGAATGTACCTTTAAAAATAATAGATACCTTGCCCATAATAGCATATTTAGCTGGTTACTGTTCTCGTGCTGCTTTAAAAAAAACAAAGTGTTTACATTGCCGCCAAAAATTGACAACAGATGAAAATTCCATTCCTCCTAATTTTAAACTAATGTAAAAGATAAGGATGGGCTAAGGATTAGGATTTGGAAGGGTGGGAAATACTTGTTTTAATAGAGGTATAGAAAGGGAAGAAAAAAAAAAGTTTTGAAGGAATAAAGTGAAAATTATTTTTATAATTAATTTATATGTAGTGATTTATATAGTGCATGAAAATAATTGTTTATTAAACGCATCATAATAGTATTTCTGCTTTGTATATGTATGACTTCTGAATAATTGTATTGTTTTTTTCTTGCTAATAGTTATGGAGAAATAAATAAATGTTTATTAATACATGTCTTCATCTGGTTCATATTTTATAATTTTTTAAAAATATCAAAATTTTGGTTGTTATTTTTATTTTGTTATAAATCATATTTAAAATGATATTTTTATATTGTATATGTGCGTTCTAAATAATTGTATTTTTATTCAGTATATAAAAGTAATTATTGTTTTTTTAATTGCATTTTAATAATATTTGTATATGTATAAGTTCTGAATAATTGTATTGGTTTTTTCTTGCTAATGTTTATGGAGAAATAAATAAATGTTTATTAATACGTCTTCATCTGGTTCATATTTTATAATTTCTTAATTCTTTCATAGTTATTAACCCTCAAGAGAAGCACTGGGTATGGGATACCCAGGTGTAAATTAAAAATATTTCTCCTTCAGAAATGGTTACAATGAGAAGGTGACTTTGCCTAGGGGAAAAATCTCTACTATCCCCACTACAGATTCCCCACCATAGTTATCTTGAGATGTGAATACGGACTAAAATATAGGCGGCCGTAGTCAGTCTATGGGTATGCGCTACCCAGTGCTGTTGTAGCGTCAGTATTTTGTTATTTTATCTGACTCAACGTTTTGCATAAAATTGTGTTTTTCAGTTCTTTTTTTGTATTTATATAATTAGAATTCTAAAATATCTATTTTAAAAGAATTCTGATCGATATTTTATATCATCAATCAATTTTATTATATATATTGCTTAGTTCAAGTGCATTTCAAGTGTAGCTTGAAGTTATATTCTTAATTTTTTGTAGCATCAATCCATTTAAAATATAAGTTTTATAAAGTAATTTAAATGTTTGTATTAATAAAAGAATAATGAATCCATATTTTTTAATTAAGTAATATCATTCTAAAAACACTGAACTTTACCTAACTAAATAAATATCTTTTATCAATTACAGTTAAATGACGAAATAACTATCTAAAAGTACATTTAATTCCCTTTCAAATGCCGTCGGGAAAAATTTTTTATCTATAAATTCTGCCTAGATATGGTAATTTGAATAAAACACCTCATTTTAAGGGTTGATGTTGATTTTTTTCTATATTATTCAAGATAATATTTTCTTTATGACAATTCTATGGATATATTATTAGTCTACACTGTCTAAGCTTTAAAATTAAAAAAAAACAAAATTCTATATCGGACAATTTGATCGAAAGATATTATTAATCAAAGACACGCGGGTATGGCATACCCAGTGCTTCTGGATCGCGCAGCAGCGATAGTGCTTCTCTTGAGGGTTAACTTAACTATATTATTTTTTATACAAATACTGCTTGCAGATTTGCTATATTTTTTAAAGAACAATTCTCAAAAGAAAGAAAAAATGAAATTCAATATTTATGTAGCACATAAAAAAAATGAATGACTCATCTCATTTTGTTACTTATGTCTTTTTTGTTTTGTTTTACAAAACAAAAATGTTTGTTTTGTTAATTAATTGTTTTGTTTTGTATTGTTACTTACAGAATTTTTATTGTCTATGTAAATTTTTTTCTGTTGATTAGCTTCCTCTTTTAAAAAATAAAATTCACGATAATTAATAAGTTTCTATTTAAAAGAAAATTTTATCTATTTTACACAAATATTAAATAATTCGTAATTTAGCAATTATTCACCTATTTAATAATTCGGTGAATGTTTTTTTTAATAATGAAAGTTGTCTAGAAAATGTGATGTTCAATAACGGAAATTCTCAAACTGCTATTGTAATTATTTAAAAGTCAAATTTTAATACCAAGTAATATTATTTTAATTAGTATCTATGCAATTATTTGGTAATTTAGAAAATTGACGAGAGTGCTTAACATCGAAAGTTACGCGTTATCTTAATCTCCGTCCTTCTCCAAGCGTCCGCCCAACAGTGATGACTCATTTCAACAGCCAGCAGGCCTTATCTCTCTCGGAGGCCACGGTCTAGGCCGCAGACAGGTCACTAGCAGGTGTTCACCTGGCCTCCTTCTAACCAACAAACGGCTATCACTGCGACCAAGGCAGAACGGGCTTTCATCAGAAAGCACAACAGATCTCCACTCCGTCCTCCAATGAGCTCTAGCTTGACACCACTCACGTCGCAAACGGCAGTGGTTTGGAGTCAGTGGAATGCACTGTACAGGGCGTCTGGCTCGGAGCTGTCCTTGAAGTAACCGATTTGTGACAGTTCTTTGTGTCATTGTGGTGCCAACTGCAGCTCGAATTTCAGCTGCAGACGCATACGATTAGCCACAGCTATACGCCGAATACGACGGTCTTCCCTCTCAGTAGTACCACGTGGCCGCCCGGAACCTGGCCTTCTTGAGGCAGTACCTTCCCTTGACCACTGCCGCCAATACTCATGCACAGTGGATACATTCCTGCCAAGTCTTTCAGCAATATCGCGGAAAGAAAACCCACCTTCTCGTAGCCCTACAACACGACCTCGTTCAAACTCAGTGAGCTGTTGATAATGACTTCTTCGTCTTCTCAGAGGCATCCTTGACTAACATTAACCCACCACGTCAAATCTCAACTGTAAATAACGATCACGAACCTTACAGCGCTTATTTAAAGCAAACCTCATTTGCATGTTCATAGTGTCGCTACTAGCGCCACACTTACGCGCGTAGCTCGAAATTTGAATCGACGTCATCTTTCAGGTGTATAATCACGCCTACCAAATTTCGTTTATCTAGCACAGTTCATTCCTAGTGTTGGGATTTTTTTTTTCCATCAGTGTATTTGCTGGCAGTTCTACTGTATACCATAGAAATTGCTTCATACTCTTTTGGAGCATTTGATAGAGCTCCCAAACTTAATGCTAAATTGCATTTTGTTTATCATGAGTTTTTACTAAATTTCATGGATAATGCAAAAATTTCAAAATTTGTTGATCCTATTTGGATTCCTGATGCTGCACTATACATAAAGAAATTTGTATATTTTCATATTTGAGATATATTGTGAATCATGATGCTGCTGCCTGTAATATTAATTCTTTTATAGTGTTAGATAGTTAATTTTTCTTTGTATTTTTCATATCATGATTCTTTTAAGATTGAAATCCTTTTTTTATATTAATTCTTAAAAATTGCCTAATTACACATCTTCTATTTGCATTTGCTAACTTAATTAGATTCAATTTAAATTGCATTGCGGTTTTAAAAATATATTGTGATTTATTTGATTTTACATAAATTATTTATATCTTGTTATTCATTTTAATAAAGATTTATCATTGTTAAAAATGTATATTATTGAATTTGCATGTAATTTGGTTACTAATTGGATAGTTTGCATTTGCATTAACAGTTTATACATTGTATTCAATTAACTTTAAAGTTTCCAATATATTTTATTTATATGTGATTATTGTATGAAACTTTCCTATTTACAAGATTTGTCATATTATAATAGCTTGATCCTTACAATCAAATAAAGAGTAGAATTTCAGACATTTCTTTTATTTACAGCCATATATATATATATATATATATATATATATATATATATATATATATATATACATAAGGTTATATTTTAGGTTAAAATATTGATATTTACACCATTTGGAAGTTGATGGCATTCACACAACAATCGAGGGTTGAAGGTTTATCGTCAAACAGAGTTCTCTATTAATTCAGAGAAATAACGCTACAAGTCACTTACAGGGTGTTAGTCAGCATGGCTACTGGAGAATGAAGTGTAAAATACTGCAATCCAAAATGTCTCCTTTTTCTTCAAAGAAAACAATTTATTTCTGTCCAAACTCCACCTCCTATTTCCTACTGGTCCATTTCAGCATTGTCAATAGTATATATATTCGCCTGAGTTACAAGTATATATAATATATGTCTCCCTTCCAAAAGATTTATTTGTGTATGCATATACTTATTTATTTCCTTTGCTTTTCAGGGTTTAATTTTTATTATCAGGGATGGAATTAATACATAAATTATATTCAGAAGCACAAGCCTTTAAGGATGACTTAAGACCAAAGTATATAATACCTACTTTGCTAAAAAATAAAACAATTACTAAAATAGAGAGTATAGAAATATTGGCAAAAGTAAGTAAAATTGTTTTTTTTTCTTTTCAATTTATATATATATATCTATATGTATATATATATATTTATTTATTTAATAGCAAGAAATTAATCTATTTTTTAACGTTCAATTTTAATAATTCTTGTAGCCACTCAGTTCAACATTAGAAATTAGTCAGCAATGTTCAGTATCTGCTTTTGCATTACTATCTATCATAGGATATTAGACGTTATTTTCCTGGTTGAATTTCATGAAAACTTATTGAAAGCAAATTATTAACAATATCTTTTTTTTTTTCTTTCAATTTTAGAATATCGGCTTCATTTTACCTATTCTAATGAAAATCAAAATGATCAAATAAACTTTGAAATCATATTATATCAAATACTAGCTTTAATTTAAGGAAAAGGAAAAATTTTCATTTTTAAATTCAATTTTTATTTCTAGACAGCAAACTTTTTAAAAAAAATTGGATTTATTATATGACTAGAAAATATTTTATCACTCTACATTAAAACTACTTAATTTATTGTGTTTAAAACATACATGCAAATATAAGTTCTAATATACTTTGATTTTCTCTGCTGATTGCATTTTTAAATTGTGTAAATAAACTTCCCATAAGAACAAGTTAGTAAATTCAGTATTTCGTAGTTATTTTGAAATATCATTATTAACTTCAGTATATTTGTTTTGCCATTTTTCTAATGATCTAATCTGTTCTGACTTTGTTTACTTTACTCTTAGCGCTCGAAAAAGTTAATATATATAGATTTTTTTTTTTAAGTTGAATTTTCCCAGGAAATCAATCTACATATTTTTAGCATTCTTAATTATTTTCACCTGTCAAATTTTAAGAAAATCTATACTTACAATAATGCTTAATGTGTGTGTATGTGTTGGTGCTCTACAGGCCAAACTATTTCACCTAGAGCTACTAAATTTGGCATGTATTATACCTTGGGTACTGGGAATGTGCACCTCAAAATGATTTGTTCGAATTTTTAATTAAAATTTTAATTAATTACAAATTAAGCAAAATTTTGATTTTTTTCCCACTGTAACTTCAGAAAATATCACACAAACATCAAGTTAAATATTAAAATAATTAGTTTTCTAATGGTATGAGTGTTCTAACATGTAACTTTAAGCTTCTGTTTTTAATGAAATATTTTAACCATGTTTTTTAACAATATATTTTGAACAAACAATAAAATTTATTCTGCACAAGCACATCAAAGGGGAAAAATTAGCTTTTATCAGAAGTTCAGATTTTTTAAAAAATCAACTATTATTGCAAATTAAATCTTAAAAAAAATATATAACTTTCAGCATGTGACTGGATAAAATGAAATAAGTATTAAATGAGATATTTTCTCGAAAAATAAATGTGTAGCAAAAGTTTATATCACCGCTTGCAATATCTGTATCATTAATAGAATAAATCATCTTTATTTACGGTAAATGTGATTGGATTTATACAGGATACGCATTCAAATTCAGATAAAATGGCTAATTTGTAAGTCATTAGTAATAGGTAATCATATTGTTTAGTGCAGTTAACTTGGTCTGAACGAAGTAAATAATTACATTTTATGTAGCTTGAGTCAAACAATTCATTGATGAATAATGAGTTTTAGATTTTTTCATATTTTGCTCTGTGAGCCATATTTTACCAAATATTTTTACTAATATTTTGTAAAAACAAAAAAAAAGTTGTTTTAAAAAAAGTTTTACTAAAGTTGTTATATCAATTAATCTTCTAAAACAACTGCTAAAACTGACTTAATTTATAAAAATAATATTATGAAAACATGTTCTTTTAGATCTTTCTATCCACTATCGTAAAGAAAATATAAATTCCAGGGTAATCAATGCTGGAATTACTCCAAGGCTAATAATCAAATGAATGTGTGTTTGCTTGTGTGTGTTAGGGCACTACACATTACACCATATGATCTAGAGTTACCACACTTGGTATGAACATATTTACTTTGGAGGACGAAAAAGTATACTTAGACGGGGGGGGGGGGGAAGAAACTTTAATTCATTAAAAATTGAGCTAACATGTTCTTTTCAGATAATAACAGGAAATTTTCAGAGATAATTTCCGCAAATATTACAATACCAAACTTTTTTTAAAACTCCTCTTAAAAATGACTTTTTTTTCCATTGATAATAATGTTTTAACCTATGAATTAAGATTCTATTTTTAAAGAATTTTTTTAAAAATACTGTAACTATATTTTCAAATAATTAATTTCTCACAAAATGTTAAGCTGCAAGAGCACATAAAGAGTGTACCAGTGTTTTGCCATCACTTTCACAAAAACTCAAACGGAATGATTAAATTAACTCTTGTAAATTAAATTGTAGAAAGTATGATGCTCAGCACGTCTTGAAATATTAGCGTAAAGTTATGGAATAAATATAAGGTATGATGTTTTCCCTGTAATTCTACAACAGCTGGTTGCAAATCAGAAAAATATATAGTATAATGAATAAATAATCCTAAAACTTCTATAATAATACGAGTTTTGTGACTATCAAAGTTTGAAGTTTAAATATATTTGGCTGTTAAGTTAAAAAAAAAAAAGCAAGGTACATAAGTACTGAATTGAAAATTTTAGAAAGTATTTCTCATGGCGAACCAGCTAGTCGCGAAATGCAGCTAGTAATTAAATCAACAAAATGATGCTCTGCCTTGATTGGTGCCTGAGAGAAGGCATTGGAGTGCTGAGGGTTAAAGGGATGTGCTTAATGTAAGCCAGCAATAAAGATTTACAATATTAGAAATCATTTATCATTTAATTTAGAACTTAATATAAAATGGTATTAGTTTTTTAAAAAATATTATGGAAAACCAATGTATATAAAAGTAAATATACATTCATTTTAATAGAAATTTTTAAAAAAGGTTTTCCAGATTGCAGATGTCAGATTAACTTATTGCTAAAAGTTGAATATTCTGTCATGATTTTTGGATTGTTAAAATTATTATAAAAGTATATTAAGTTTTTTAAGAATTTTCTTTTTTCATATATAGGTAAAACCATCTGATCAAGTTGAAGTATTATTTTCAAAACTGTGTCATAAATCACCGTGGAAGCTGAAAGATTTTATCAAAGCACTTGAAAGAGATGAGGAGGGTTGCAGTCCATATCCTTGGTTGGCTAAAAAATTAGAAACTGCTTGTGATGTTAATGATAAAGTATATCAAATCCTAATAAATGGGAATGTGCCATTTTCAATAAGCCATCTTCTTCCAAGAGATGACAAACTGATAGAAATCCGTGATTCATTGGTACTAGCTTCACACAGAAGACGGCATTGGGTTGTTTTGTATGGTCCTATTGGGTCAGGAAAATCTGTTTTGGCTGCTGAAGCTCTGCGTAATAATAATCTAATAGAAGAGTGTTTTCCAAATGGTGTTTACTGGCTTTCCATCGGTAGTTTAAAAGATGATGAAGCAATTAAACTGAAGTTTAAAAAATTATTTAAGTTAATGGACATGAAGTATGAAATTCAACAGGATGATGGAGCAGAAGATTTAAAAGATTTGTTGAAGAAGGAAGTTGGTAGAAGAAAGATACTTGTAATATTAGATGATGTTTTTACAGCAAAAGTCATAAAAGCATTTGACATTGGATGTCCAATTTTAGTTACTACGAAGAATTTAAGTGCCTTAGATAAATATTCTTCTTTTTGTTCAAAGATTGAATGTAAAAATAATCTTAAAGATGAAGATATTTTATATATACTTTCCAGGTATGTGAACTGTGAAATTAACCAACTTCCTGGGGTTGTTAATGACATCTGTGTGCAATGTAAAGGTAAATAATTTATAAGTTATTAAAATTTATTTTATTATTGTATTCTTTGTAATTGATCGTCATTATTATTATTGGTATTAAATAAATCCCTTCACTAAAAAGGCAGAAATAAAGAAATATGGTTATTTGAACCTTTTTTGCCTGGAAGTAGAGCCATATTTACTTCACGCGAGAAATTGTTACAATTTATAGTAGAGTAATAAATGTAACATCATATTTTATTTATGTCTTTTAATGCTTTAAAGGTGTGGTGTTCCTATTCAGCTTAATGATGAATAATTCTTTTCTTAATTACCATTTGATGTAATGTTAGTTTAATATTATTTTCATGAATTTTCTTTAAATGGTGGAAATTTGTTAAGCATTCTTAAACACTGTTAAGGAAAATTCAGTATCAATTCTAAAAGGTTATGTATTGACTTTTATGGTATTGATGTGTGCAACTCATGGTGTAAAATAAATAATAAAACAATAGGCAATGATTTTATTTTCCGAATTATTACTTGTGTGAAATCGCAAACATGTCGGATAAGTCTGCTTAATTTTTTTCTTAGTTGACAAGCCTTTTTAGCTAAATCTATATAGATGTGAAAGGAAAAAAAAAAGCATATGTTTGCAATCATATGATATCCTTAGGACTCTGAAAAATACCTTCAAAATATATTATATTTACTACTATAAAATAAGCAGGAAATACTCTGTTTTGACCAGTACAAATCAGAAAAAAAATGAAAGTAGTTTATTTCCCGAAAGGATTCTGAACATTCTTATGATTTGTCTGGCCATTAGTAATTTGTCATCCTATCAATTAAGTAAACCTCTCTTTGCATTAAATTATTTGCCAATATGAATATTTTTTCATGATGTGAGCACAATATGATTTTATAAGATAAAATTTTATTGTCCTTGAAATAATTTTTTATTTATTTTGTGGAAACAAAGATTTGCACGGACTTCAGCAAGTAATTTTTGTAGACCTGTGATACCTTTTAGTGTAGAGAAGATAAATTTGAAAAGTGTAAAATATTAAGAGTATGTTTTAAAGTGCCTCAAGTATGGTAAATTTTTTAAAAAAGAAATAACTTTTTTTGTATGTAATAGTATCAAAAATTTATCTTTTGGTGTAGGTGAGACAAATTGAAATACATATTTTGGAACTTCTTCAAAGACTTTAGCTAGTTTCGATCATGAAACAAAAAGTTTTAAATAGGCATTATAATATCATAGAAATATAAAAACAGTTTTACTATTGCATTGATATGGCATCCAGGACACCAGGTCATTGGAGTGGGTGTTGTAGAGGGGTATTGGAAATTTGGGGTGACAAATTTAGAGTTGGTGTCATGTCAGCCTTTGCTGCGTTCAGTTTAGTTGGCATCTTGCCTCTGTCTATTATGTAGTTGATTAATGTAAGTGATTTGTTAGTTCACCTGTTTTGTTGTGAATAAAAACTTTTCCAGACTAAATTAATGAAGACAGGACAAATGTTAGAAAGCCTTATTTTTAGGAAATTTAGTTTCTTTTGAATTTTGAAAGGTGCTGCTGTTTTATTAGACATAACCTCAAAATTGTTTCAGATAAAGATCTTTCTGTTAGTGAAATATCTAACAATTTGAGAGAGTCTCTGGAAACATGTTTCAACAAAGAGTGGTGTATTTAGTTACATCTTTTTCAAACCATGATAGTATGTTAATGTAAGCCTTTGCATTGAAGTTTATCTTTGGAATTTTAAATCGCCTGTCTCCGCGTCTTCTTTCTGCTCTTGCTTTTAATACATATCTTAAATCTAATTTAATTTTACAGTCATCACTTAGCATGGAGAAAAGGATGTTTTCTGAAGAAGCAAAGTACCCATTTCTTTGAATAATCAGATTAATAATGTTCTTGAGATTGTCATAGAGATATCTTGAATATGAGATTAGGTTAAACAGATGTTTGGAATCATAAATATATGAAGGTTTCAACGTAATATTAAACTACAGAAATGCATAAACTTTCACAATGTACTCAGTCAAAGTCTTTAAACATATTTGAATTTGTCCATGAGGTTGTCTTTGATTTTGATTCATCTATTTCCATTTCAGTTTTTCCAGTAAATAATACTTTATATTATTGTAGATGTCTAGTTCAAATTTTTTAATATTCTGAAAAGTAATTCTGACTCCAATTAAAGAATTTAGATAACTATTGTAAAGTAAAAAGTTTGATATAATTTAAGAATATTAATGTATATATTGATGAATAGGTGATATTTTCAAGTAATTTCATTAAAAAAATGAAGGAAATTTTTTTAGAGTTTATTAATAGTTAATGCGTATTTTAATGTATAATTTCAAAGTTACTTTTAGTTT
Organism: Argiope trifasciata; assembly: GCA_026543055.1. Classification (NCBI taxonomy): domain Eukaryota; kingdom Metazoa; phylum Arthropoda; class Arachnida; order Araneae; family Araneidae; genus Argiope; species Argiope trifasciata. The sequence goes on along the minus strand of JAPMOQ010052775.1, from coordinate 927,710 downwards.
TAGTTTTTCAATAAGTGCTAAATATTATTTGTATTTTGGAGGCATAAAGTTCTGTAAATCACCAAGCTCACTTCCTCCTGTTTCCAAACATAAGCTCACTTTGTCCAGCAAATCAGTTTAATGTGTAGTTTATACATTATGGCAGTTTATTCAATTTTTTAAATGATAAATTATAAAATAAAATATGATTGTTAAGAAATTGTTCATTAAAAATCTACAATATGCAATAAACCAGTTAAAATCGGTAACCAATAGAAATTCGTGAAGGAATTTTTTTTTTACCCAATAAACTGTCAATGTATTTGCACACAGCGAGAATAATATTTAAGATGTTGCTCTTCATCAAAAGCATTTGCATTTAATGATATTTTTCATTAACTTTTAAGATTAGTATTATATAAACAATCTCACAGTTAGTCCCTAAAAATATATTTGTACTAAAACAGAAACTGTATAAGATAATGCTTGCATTTCACAAATCCAGAGGTTCAGTATTTGAGAAGAAAAAAAATATATATATTATGCTTTCTCGCACTCTTCCTCTTTTTTTTCTTTTTTTTTTTTTTCTGTAGAATTTGCAGCTTTATGCTTTCTTTTTATATTTCCAGATATTGCATTATAGTTACAGCTCATTTTATAATCTTATCTCAAAGATATCTTCAATATATTGAAATTTCTATCAATTGGTTGCTTTTAGATAAAGTTTGTAAGTTTTAATAAATATGATAAATAAGTAAATTGTAGAAATGTTTTGGAATGACTTTGTTAGTTCATGCTTAAGAACAATTTTTAAAAAAAAATAAGTATCATACTAAGCTGTACTGCATGAAACAAATAAAGTAAAAAAATGGTAAAAAAAGGGTTGATAAATGAAGAAAATAAATAACATACTCTTACTTAAATTCTGGAATATGTTTTTAACATTTGTTTTTGGAATTGGAATATTATAAATTTCTACTTTTATAAATAATGTTTTATGTTAATTTCCTTTCATTAGTTACTATATTTATGTTTATTTGGTTACATTTTTCCGCAGATTTATTTATTCTTCAGTTTCTACAATTAGTTCACTCTCTCCCTATATATATATATATATATATGTTACTGTGAGAGACCGAAATTGGAGAATGTCGACATTCGCTGGTGAATGTCAACACATACCAAAAACGTTGGTGAAAGACCGTACAATTGATTACATTTCTTGCACTTTCGGACCATCGCCGGTATATGTCGACAATCACAGACAAGCTTTGGTGGAATTTGAAAAGATGATTAAAGAGCTCGAAAAGGAGATAACAGAAGGCAACGTCAACAAAGAGGTGCGGCCTAGAGCACGTTGTGTTTTGCTGGAACACAAGGTCAACAGAGAAATATTGAGATAAGAAAATGCAAATCTGCATTTCTCCTCTCCGGATACGGAGAGATGAAACGCATATTCAAGATTCACCATTAGTGCATTGTGGATGTCGACATTTGCCGGTGTAAGTGAGAAATGAGGATATCTAGCAAATATTTCGGACATACACCAAGCGCTGGTGAATGTTGACATTCACCAGCGAATGTCGACATTCTCCAGATTTCGGACTTTCACGGTATCATATATATATATATATATATATATATATATATATATATAGTTCAAATTTTCTGTCTATAAAATACTTTTTATTCATCCACTCAAGTTCAAATGTATTTTTTTAACTTATAGTGGATGGTCAACTAGCTCTAAGTTTACTGACGCAACACCCATTCTTAAATAATATAAGATATATATAAATAATATAAGAAAATAAGTTGGAATTCAATTAAAAAATTTTATACATACATTACTTGTTTTTATCAAATATACTGGAGATTTTATTAGTATTTTGTTTCAATTATTCTGATTTTATTACCTTAAAAAAAGTCTTTAAATTTCTTTAAAATAAAAACTTTTACATTTAAGTGAATTTGTGTGATTGGGAATTTAATGGCACTCTGAGAATTTCAGGTTTTCCATTGTCAATTGCTTTAAAAAAACAGAACCAGTTCCAATCTATTTCCTAACATATAATTTAGAAATGTGGCAATTAATCTTGAAGGGGAAAAAAGCAACAACACATCTTTAGAATGTTTTAGTAATATTCTGTGAATTTCACAAGATTTCTGCTGAGATATATTTAATTCCAGCTGTATAGTTCCCAATTGTATAACTGCATCTATTTATGATTTGACTATTATAAAATGCAACATGAATTGTGCATTATATTGTTAAAAAGGTATTTCTTTCAAATCTTGGAAACTTAGGTTCACCTTTAGTTTCAAGTTTGATTGGTAGCTATATGGCTGATGTTGGTAATAACCGGAGAAAGTGGGAACATTTGCATGATAAACTTCAAGAACGAGGAACGGGCACTCTTAGAAAGCGATGGAAGTCTGGTGAAAAAGAAGATTTTGGTAAAATTATTAATCTGTGCCTTGAGCCAATTCAGCATCTGAAAGATAATTACTTAGATTTTTTGATTTTTTCCAAGGATGTTTCTGTGTCTAATCAGGTACTGTGAATTCATGATACTGACAATTTAAATATTTTTTATTTTTGTAAAATATTAAAACCCAATATTTTTCACAATCACTTTTAATGTTCTGTGCAATTAAGAAATTAGAATGTCTAATTAATGTAGCTTAATATTATAGCAAGAAAAATCATTAAAAATTACTGGAATATCAAATTATTTATGACTTATTAGTTTTTAATGATTAAAATATATTTTATTTTGAAGTTTAAAAAAATTTCAAAAAAAAAGTACCTAGGTGATTAACTAAATTATAATATCTATAAATATCTTAATTTAAGCTTGTAGTTTAAAAATCTACTATTTGTCAATTATAAAATGCAAATCAATAAAGTGATTAAAATAAACGAGATTTGAAATAGTTTTATCACTTTTAATATAAAAATTAGATTTTTTCAAAGTATTGTTTTAATCATCTGTTGCTGATCTGAATGGAAAATTGATCTAAAATAGTAAATGTGATCTGTGGAAGGGAAGCAATGAATGATTCAAGTGAAATTTAATTAGTCTAATGAACTTTGACTTACAAACAGCTTTTAACTGCTGTAGAATATTGTTTCAAACAATATGCTCTATAATTTTTTTATATTAAAAAATATAGATTGGAAACTAATGAACAAATAAATAAAAATAGAAATCATGAAATGTTTTAAATTTATATTTTTACAAACTTTAATATCTGCAGATCAAATAAAGGTTAAAAAGTAGTTTTTTATTTATTTAAATTTTGCCATAAGTTTTTTAAGCAATCCATTTTTACAACAGCTAACATTAGAATTTTCAAACTTTCATTATTAAAAAAAAAAAAAAAACATAATGTTATTTACTGTCAAAGCTTTTTGCTTTCCATTTTGATGTCTGTTGATTTAATTGGAAGTAAGGAAAATTGATACCATTAATTTGCTACAGTTAGAGAAGGACACATTTCTTATTGAAAATACATTAAATTATTTTATTTATAGATATCATTCATTATTTTCTTCCGCTATTTGGCTTTTGTAAAAAAAATATTGTTTAATTGCAAAGCACTTTTAGATTTTAAATTTTAATTACCAGTTATTTGAATTTTCATTTTTTTTATCTTCATTTGTTTGCACACTGGACATAAAAAACAATTTAATTTTTGGATGCCAGTGTATTAAAAGTATATTCTAAATTAATATATTGTGACCGGTGGTTGATGAGTCCTAATTAAGATAGGCCTTCTTGTGTAACATTAATTTATTATTAAAACATATAAGGTTACGTTACACACTAACACAAACAGAGAGTGGACAAAAAACACGTCAACGCTTAACGATAACAGAGGCTTAACTGACTGTCTCTCTAAGCACTCTCCAGAGGGCGGCGTGTAATGAGTGAATCATAATGTAGGGGAAAAGAGAGTGCTACAGTCTCCCCCTCTGGCTGCGCCGACGTCCCGGCAAGTAGCCAGTACTTAGAAGTAGGAGTTCTTGTTGCAGTCTGTGTTCTTGTTTTTGGCCTTTGGTTTCTCTGGGTAAAGAGTTTAAGCCGAGAAGATTTTGGCACAAACAAAGTTCCTTGATTTGTGGCATGGGGTGTACAGTAATTTTTGGTTTGGATGAAGCGTCGTGATTTGTGGCATGGGGTGCCACAGTGATTTTTGGTGCAGATGAAGCGTCTTGATTTGTGGCATCGGGTGCCACAGTGATTTTTGGTGGTTGACCTCGCTTTCTGAGTGGAGCAATTGGCTTTGAAGCCACATCTATAAAAGACGAAAGTGCAGAAACCTGATAGGTTGCAATAGGTTCTGACGGCTTGTCAAGACTAGAAATAACATATGATGTTGGCGACTTCTGAGTTAGTATAAGGTATGGACCATCACGTTTGGGCATAAACTTTGAGGTCTTCTTGTTTTTGGCTTTGCTAATAGGATGCAAATTTACCAAAACTTTATCACCAGGAGAAAAATAAACAGTTCTTCAGTTTTTATCATTGTGTTTCTTCCGTTGATCTTGCCTCTTTTCTATTCGGTCTCGTATATCTTTAGTGATGTGTGCAAATCTTTTGAGATATGGGGTTATCTCTGGAACAAAGTTATCATTTTCAACCACGGCTTTGAAATTTTGCTCAACATCGTCAACGGTGCGCAGTTCTCTTCCAAATTGTAGGAAGGCAGGAGTATGTCCTGTAGTATCACAAATAGTTGTATTCATGACAAATCGAATTACAGGGAGTTTCGAATGCCAGGTATCATGTTCATCTCCCACAAGTATTGCTAGACGAGGTTTAAGGTCTCTGTTTTTCCTTTCGACAGGGTTTGCTTCGGGAAAATAGACTGGAATTAAACATTGGTCTATATTGAGAGTACAACAGATTTGTTGAAGTACGGAACTAATGAATTGTGATCCGTTATCACTGATGATTCTTCTAGGTATGCCATACCGCATAAACACTTCTTCGATTAATGTTGTAGCACATTCATGCGCGGTGGCATGAGCAAGAAGGAATAATTCAACGCATCTTGTAGCACTGTCTGCCACAATAAAAATCCACTGTTTTCCTGTAGCCGTCAGTGGTAGAGGACCAAACAAGTCAATCGAAATTATCTCGAATCTTTGAGAATATACTGGAGTTCTTAACTATCCAGCAGGCTTTTGGTTGTTAGCCTTGTAACGGTTGCATTCTGGACAATGCTTTATCTGTTCTGAAATGTAGGATTTCATTCCAGGAAAATAGTATCGTGAGGCTATTTTATTATAAGTACCTTCAGTGCCGTAATGTCCAGCTGTAGGAGCATCATGGTGTTCTCTAAGAACTCTTTCCCTTTCTTGCTTTGGGACAACCAATTGTGCTTCTTCAGATTCAGAATCTGGAGAGTAGCGATAGAGTAAACCATTACTCATAAGGTAACCTCGGTTTGACCAGTTAGCAAAATTTTCATCTTTATCATTGTTTTCGAAACAGTATTATTTTCTTCAAGTCGTCATCTTTTAACTGTTCTTCACGCATATCACTGGCCTTTCTTGATGGCAAATCGATAGATATAGTGCATAATTCACAATTAGAATTGTTGTGAACACATACATGTCGCGAGAGCATATCAGCTATAACATTAGCTTTACGAGGAATGTATTATACTGTCAAGTCAAATGATTGCAACTGTAAAGCCGATTTTGCCAATCGGCCTGTTGGTGATTTCAGACTCAACAGCCATTTTAAGGGTTGATGGTCAGTCACAACTGTAATTTGGGCACCTTCTATGTAACCTCGGAACTTTTCGTGAGCCCATACGACTGCTAATGCTTCTGTCTCGGTTGTAGAATAATTTCTTTCAGATGAAGTAAGTAAACGACTCGCATACTCTATGGGATGTTCTTCACCTTTTCCTTGAATAAGGATAGCTCCTAGAGCATAATTTGAGGCATCTGTTCGGATAACAAATAGTTTCGTGTTATAGACCTGTTTTAGAACCGGTGGAGAAATTAGTTTTTCTTTTAATGCATCAAATGCACACTGCTCTTCTTCGCCCGATTTGCATGTGGTTTTCTTCTTAGTAAGATTGCTTAATGGGCGAGAAATTTCTGCAAACTGATGCATAAAACGACGATACCAACTGCAGGTTTGCAAAAAACTTTGGACTTGTTTTGTGTTTTTGGGAGGAGGAATTTTTACTATTGCTTCAGCTTTTGCAGGATCAACTTTAATACCAGCCTTGGTGATATAGTGACCTAAATATTTTACTTTGGGGCAAGCGAAATTAAATTTGTTTCTATTAGCATGCAATTTAAAGTATTTCAGGCGATCAAATACTTGACGTAAATCTTCAAGATGTTCTTCAAATGTAGAAGATACAACAATCAAATAATCTAAATATGCTAAAGTCTTGACTTAAAGGCCATTTCGGAAAATGTCCATGAGTATTTGGAAAGTTGCGGGTGCTGTTTTTAATCCAGACGGCATCCTTGTAAATCTGTAAATTCCAAATTGACAAACAAATGCAGTTTTGTCTTTGTCAGGAGGATACATTTGAACTTGATGGTATCCACTTTTTAAATCAATGGTAGACATGTAAGCTGTTTGTTTTGCGGTTTGCAATAGGTCATCCATCCGCGGAAGAGGATAGGGATCAGGCTTTGTACCCGCATTGAGCTTCCGGTAATCCACGCAAAGACGAAAATCACTGTTGGGTTTTGGAACTAGCACTACTGGAGCGGCATAGGGAGGATCGCATTCTTCGATTACTCCAGAGGCGAGAAGTGAATCAATTTCCTTCTTCAAATTCTCTTGTCTGGCAGGAGACAACTTGTAAGGAGGTACTGCAACGGGAAGCTTATCTCCAGTATCAATTTTGTGTTCGATGAAAGGTGTAGGCTCTCCTTCTGGTTGAAAGCATGTCTCGTATTTTACGAGAAGGGAGTTAAGGCGACGTTTTTGTTCATGCGAAAGATTAGTTCCTTCATTTTCACGAAGATCACAGGGATTTGGAGTTGTAGGAAATGCCAGCAGAGCGTTTATGTCAGGTGGTGTTTTAATAAAATCATATTTGATTCGCGGAGATTCTGAGAAATACCAATGCCTGTTGCAGAGATCTAGGACGATTCCTGCTTTACTCAAAAAGTCAACACCTAGAAGATTTCTGTTTCCTCGAGCGTTTTTCAATACAATGAGTTCTGTCGGAATACTTTTACCCTTAACTGTAATGTCTACAGTTGTAGTGAGTATTTCCGTTTTCTGAATTTGGCCATCAGCTAGTGTCATATCTATAACTTGGCTTTTGAATTTCAAGCCGTTCTTCTTAAGAAGTTCAAATAGCTTTTCTCCAGTTACTGAATGTGTTGCACCTGTGTCGGCACAAACAGCTGCATGAGTGTCACAGACAGAGATATCAATGATGCTTATTTGTTTATCCTACATTGAAAAACTGTAAAAGTTCATATGATTGAGATCTGACGACACAGCAGGGTTTAGTTTCAATGCTGGGTTGCATGTGAGACACTTTGCTTTGATTATTCCAGGAGCTCCACAGCCATGTTCAGGGGTCTTCTGTCCTCTTCAAGTCTCAAGTCATTATTTCTTTCGTGTATTCTGTCTTTGTTAATGGAGTCCCGCCTACTTTGACTGGGAATCCCAGACAGGGACAGTCGATCAGGATTATGTTCATTTCGAAACTTTGGGTCTTTAGCGTTAAAAGTCCTATTTCTATTTGATTTTCCATAATCAACTGGTTCCTTGAAGTTTTCCGAGTTGTAAGCTTGTGTTTCTTTACTGTTTGGGCGCAGACTGTCGTAGGTGTCCAGTTTCTCTATTAGGTCATCGGGAGTGACCCATTCACACCATACATCCAAGAAATGGTCCTTTACTTCAGGAGGGACACGTTTTTTCATTTGATCGAGGATCATCAAGTCTTTCAGCTTATCAAAGTCCTGGATATTCAGTTCTTCTAACCATCCTTCAAAGTAATTTCTTAACTCAAAATGGAAATCCTTCCAAGATTTTTCTGGGTTTTTTCTATGAGTTGCGAAAAGATGTCGCAATTTCTCTGCGTTTAAATTATATCATTTTAAAAGCACAGCTTTTATATGTTCGAAATCTTGAGCTTTTTCCTCAGATTCTCTTGAAATAATTTTTACAACTTCATTTGGCAGGACGCCAAGTAAATATGCTACCCAATTTTTCGTATCTATTTTTAAAAATTTCATTTGTCTTTGAAAGACATTGATAAACAGTGACATGTCAACTTGTTGAGGGTCAAACTCAGGGATTAGACTCTTGAGTTGTAAATTTAGTTGATTTGGTGATGCAGCGACGGAACTTGAAGGCGATAGCTGTCCAAGTTTTTGGACTTCTAATTCCAAACGAAGTTTTTCTAATTTAAACGCGTTTTCACGATAAACTTTTTCTTCCTCTTTTGCGGCAATCCTTTCACCGATCACCGAATTTAGGAATTCTCGCACTAAGTCTTCATCGTAGTTTTTACTGTGTATTATTAGATCTTTTATGTCGGGGAGACGCGCATCTTTCGGGACTTCAATACCCATTTCCTCAGCCACAAAGATGAGATCGGCTTTAAGACCCTTACCCAAAAAACTCATCCTTGTTGTTAGGTTTAGGCACTTGTACACAACACCTTTCCGTTGTTCACGAAATCACGTCTTTTACATTATATTTAAAAGAAATTTAAGAGTATAAAAGAACACTTGCAATCACTAAATAATTTACAAAATAAACACAAATGCACAAGATTCATTAAAGATAATATCAATTTCATAACAATATAAAGTTTTAAATTATTGTAATCGGTTAAACCTTGTGAATTTCTTTTTAGAATGTTATCATAACATTTTAAAATTTCCAGTGATTATATTTAATTCTTCAATAAAATAATATTTATCAAAATTTATTAAAAGAACATGTCATTTCTTAAAGAATAATCATGAAAAGTTGTACGAATACTCATAGGAAAAAGAAAATATATATATATATTTCTATACCATGCGCTTAAAAAATAAAATACAGAACAGTTCTGACAGAAATAATGATCACTTTTTTATATATATACACACATTAAATCTTTGAAACCACAATCCGAAAAGATCTTTCCTTTTTATTTTATTTATTTGCTCCAGTAATAAAAGATCAGTAGGTTTCTACTCATTTAATATATCATAAATGAATCATTCAGATTCTTTTTCTGTATCCGGTGTATTACATTAATATTCTGAAAAGCAAAGAGAGACAGGGGGGAAGCAGACATATGGCACGCCGAATAATGGCAACACAAAAGAGCAACATTTGCGTTTCGTTCCGAAACCGAAACTGACGAATGAAACTTAAACTATATATTATTAGGTTGAAAGAAATATATTTTCAAACAAATATAACTTTTTAACACCAATAGAAAATCTACATATAGAAATATGAGAAGAGCTTTTAAAGAACTGCTTTTACAAAATTTTAAATTGACTGTTATATCATGAGTTTTATAGAATAGTATACATATGCCAGGGGTGTGGCAAATTAAGTTAACACAAATTTATTTAATCTAAACGTATGAATGAGCATGGTATTCTTTTCCAAGATGGCTAAAGAAATAAAGTATTCAAAGTTGAAACAAAAATAAGTACTTATCATTTAATGAAGCAACGATGGGATCTATCACATCCGTTTGGCAATAGAAAGCCTTTTTCCTCCAGGGCGGGGAATTAACATAATCCAATGAAGATAAATCTTGCACAGGGTGTGCATTCGAATTGCTTTTACCTGAAAAAAAATTGAGCCAAACCTCTGTGTTCGGAACTTTTACTCTGTTTTTGAAGGCTGAAATTTAAAAGCACGCTTGCGCGGCAATGCGGGGGGCGCAATTAAATGCTGGGCGTCAATGTAAACGCAATTAAAACACGTTGGGTGCCAATGTGATCGGTGGTTGGTGGGTCCTAATTAAGATAAGCCTTCTTGTGTAACATTAATTTATTATTGAAACATATAAGGTTACGTTACACACAATCACAAACAGAGAGTGGACAAAAAACACGTCAACTCATAACGATAACAGAGGCTTAACTGACTGTCTCTGTAAGCACTCGCCAGAGGGCGGCGTGTAATGAGTGAATCATAGTGTAGTGGAAAAGAGAGTGCTACAATATGTTTTTATTATCAACTTGACTTATTATGTAGTCAAAATTGGAATAGCTTTGAAATTGAATAATTTTATGTTAGTGATGTTAAAGTTTTTCTTTAATATATATTAACGGTTTTTTTCAGTTGATTTTGAAATTTTTTCAGGTTCTTGAAATTTTGTGGGGGAAGAATGATTATGAAGTATTAGAAATTATGAGTCATCTGAATAAGCGATGCTTTGTGGATATGGAAATATCTGAAAGAGATGAGAAAGAAGATGGTGATAATGTTTTAGTTTCTTATACTAGTCATGATCTATATTTGGATGAACTTACTGAACAAGTTGGAGCAGTTGAAGTAATCATTTTCATTGAAAATGACTTTTGTAAATTAAATAATCTGTGTTTAAAATTTAAATTTTTGAACAGTGGAAGAATTATGATTTGGAAATTAATTAAAACATATTATTTTACTAAAATTTTTCTGGATAATTATGTTGTAGATTATATATATATATATATTCAGTAAAAGCTCTTTATTCGCGGGATATACGTTCCATAAATATGCCGCGAATACAGAAACCGTGAATAGGGAATGGTAATTTATATGGGGTTATAGGGGATACGTTCGTAGGTTACAAAATAAAGAAACAAAAACCAATGTATAAAAATCAATTTAATTGAAGTTTTTGAGCATTTTGATTAATTATCTTAAGGCTTAGGCAGTGGTTTGAAGAATTTTTTCATTTTCTCTTGCTTGGCAGTTTTTAAAAGCTTCTTCAATTCAGACTGATACGCAGCAGTCGCATTAGCAATTTACCTCTTAAAAATAAGACTTTGTTCCATAGACGGATCAATGCTCATAAAGAAATCGCAAAGCTCATTTGCCATTCTTAAACCTTCACTTAGATTTTTCAAATGAAATGTCACTTGTTCAGTGCTTGTTGAAGCCACTTCTTCAATGGACTGTGAATTGAACATTTCCTCCAAGTCGGTTTCAGTCAGATCTTCATCTTGCGATTAAAGCCATTCCTGAATGTCACTTGATTCTATCTGTTCGAACTCATCTCGTCCTATTCCATTCGCAATTTCGGCTATGTTTGCAGTTAGCATTAACATACTTTAGACAAAGTTGTAATAAGATGTATTTTGTTTTTTTTTTATTAGTCCATTTGACAGCATTTACAAAGGATATTAGATTGGATACCTATTGGAATCCTTTTATTATTATGTATGTACTTATTAGATCTGCGAATGAAGAAATATTTAGCCACGAATATAGGAATTGGCTGGCATTTTTTAAATCCGCGAATAGTGAAAGCGCGAATAAGTAGCTTTTACATCTTTTATATATATATAAAAGATGTAAAGAGGAAAAAAGATTTATGTGATGTCTTTTGAATTTTTTAAAAGAAATTTGCATTGAATATTTGGTTGAATTTTTAAGTTAAAAAATAAAAAAGCTGTTTTCCACTTTTGCTTTTTTATCAGAAAAGCAAATCCTCTAAACTAATCTGAAACAGCTTCGTTTCATTCCCTAAATTCACCCTAATACATACTATAGACACCTTGGAAATTCAAATTCTTGAACTTTGAAAAAAAAATTCATTATTTTTGTAATGATTTTGCCTATATCCATTGCACTACTTTTGAAAGTTTTTGTTAGCTTTCTTTTTTTATGTGTTTTTTTTTTATCTAGGTTCAATAATTAAAAGACGATACTTGTGGTAAAATTGTTACTGCTGTATGTTTAAAGATCAGGGTCATTTGAATTCCTCATTGTAGGAAAGGGCAAAATTCATTTTCTACATAGTGAAAAAGTTATCAATCTGAATATAAATTTTGGTGGTATTTTACATGTATATTTTACTCATTTCTTCAGTTCTGTTTTTCTTAACAAAATGTCAGTGGCCAGAAAACCGAGATAAATCTATTTCATTGAAGTTAAGTTGGTCCATCTCTGCTGCTTGAAGGCTTTAAATAGCTATTCTTCTTTTTTGAATGTCATGTCTTTGGGAAAAGATTCTGTTTCAAATAAAAGCAAGCAATCTTAAATGTATCCACTATACAGGAATGTTCTCTTGTAGAAGATATGCAATATCATTTTGCAGAAATTCGAAGAAATGAATGATTTTTTTCTATTTTTATCTGAAGCTATGAGTACAAAACTTTTTATGCAATTCAAAAATTATATTTTAAAAAAATATTGGAAGTTTTAAAAGAATAATAATCTAGTCCTAGGTTTCTATCTAAGCAAACAAGGCAATTGCCTATGGCTGTTAAGACTGAAAAGAAGTTGCAAGTAGGTTAGCTTTTTAAAAAAAGTTGTTGAATCAATAGTTAGTTTATAAAAATATGAATAATAAAGCATAATGATAATATTAACTCTTGATCTAGTATAATTGATGAGATTCCTTAAAGTTGTATTACATTCACTTAGAAAGTATGCTTGTTTAAAATTGAAGAATAGTTATAATATAGTAATTAGAATGTCTGTTTCAATAAAGCTATAAATATCATTTGCTCTTTGTGTGTGTGTGTGTGTGATAAATATAGGTAATGAATCTAATTTTAGGGTTTTAGGTATTAGAATGTATTTATTTTATTATAATTATTATATTCATGTTGTGTTTAACTTTTTATTTTACAGATTCAGAATCGGCATAAGAGATTGATTGAAAAGGTTTTAAAATTATGTGTCTTGTCAAATGAAAGCTATGATTGGACCAAGTTACCCAAAAGCTACATTCCTTTTACTATTGGTTATCATTTATATCATGCTGGTGAACATGACATGTTGAAAGTATTATATACTGATCTGAAGTTTCTGGAGCAAATAATACGATTGACTGGAATTTGGCATGTGACATCAGAATATTATCGCTATGAAACTTGTTTTAAAAGTGTATGATTTCTGTTCATTTCATTGGGATTTTAAAATTTTATTGCAAAATTTATAAATTTTTGATTATTCTATTTGTTTTTAGGGAAACTGTATTAATGTTTTTATCTCCTTTAGAATTAAACAAGGCAATAATTATTACTTTTACCTTTGCAATATTTCATGTATGCATTTAACTTTTTTTTAGTATTTTTTATGGGATATAACTAATTGGATGGGGAGTTGAGATTGAGTCGATTGAGAATAACCTGAATGACACTCAATAAGGGATTTAAAAAATATGATATAGGGAAAAAATGTTAGTTTATGAAATTAACTAATTTAAGTTTTGAATAATTTAAATTATAAATCTATAAAATTCGCCGGAAAAATCTTACATTAAATCATGTACCAAAATTCATTGCATTCATGTAATGACGGATCGAACGTGCGATGTTCAGGTTTGTAGTCCAGTAACATAACCATTTGGCAAAAATGTTTGCCTTTGTCTGTTGGGTGTTTCTGGCTTATTAAGTTGTCACCACATACATATATATTAAACTCTGAGGGCAACCATCAGCAATGATGAAGCATAGTAGATTATTTATCAGATTCATTTGCAAAGGATTGAAATTTCATATTTTTAAAATTGTAGTGGATAGATACATTATCAAATGTATGTGCTCTTGTCTTTTCATTAAAATAATATTCAGATAAGAAAGGATGTGTCAAGATAATTAATTACGCTGCTACTATTATTTCTAATTTGCCTTACAAAATGGATTTTAATAACTGGACTTTGAGACATTTAAAATCTGCATCTATTTAAATAATTGGGGAAAAAATTCCTTGCATAACTCTATGAATTTTTATTTTCTTTAATTGATGAGTTTCTTTTAATGGAGGTGAAACTGAAAGCGATTTGATTTATGTAATTTTACATATTCCTTACAATACAATTGTTCAATTAATCGTCTTTGAAGGGGAGGATATAATGGCTTGGTTATAAAGACTTGGATTTTATTTTAGCATATACATTGAAAAAGTTTGTTTTGTAATATCATTTCTTTTTTTTTATTTCATTTAATGTTTGAATGTATTTTATCTAATGGAATTCTTATTGTCATATTAATTTAGTGTCAAATTATGAAATTTACAGGAAGAAATAGAAATGTTTGAATATTTTCTCCGAAGAAATGCCGATGCGTTATCTGATACAAATAATGATATCATTCAGCTAGCCCTTTTTGAGCCCTCTGATTCCTTAGTTTACAAAAAAGCTAAAGATTTTGCTGAGCTGAATAAAGGAAAATATTTTGATTGGAGGTATGATATATATTATTATTCTCTTGATATAACATAACATTCTTAATTATATCTTTTAGATAATATTTTTTAAGTAAAATTGTTTTTTTTTAACATAATTATGCTTGAAATTAGTACAGTCGATTCCGGTTAATCGGACCACATCGGGACGCAATCATTTTGGTCCTAATAATCGGATGGTCCGATAACACGAACATGCCCTATGTTACAGGACAAGACGTGCAATACGTAACATATTAAAATGTCATTATGACCTTTATTGTGCGGCACACACGTATGACGAACATACAAACAAGAACTACTGTTGCTTATGAACTTTATGCATTGAAAAATAAATTTACAAGCAAGTTCTTCGAAGCTATCTACACGATACTCAGCATGCGAAACACAATAAAAAAAAGTTCTTATCAAATTCCAGTCAACGTTGGAAGAACTTATACCGAGCTGCCCGTTCTAAGAAACAGTGCTTCCTCACCTCCCACTTTTTCTTTCTTTTCCCTTTCGGACCTCCTGCTGTTCACAGGCGACTTGTGGCTTCTTTTTCATCTTCCCTGCCACGTTCTTTGGTCCGTTTAAACGGAATTTTGGTCCAAATAAATGTATAATATTAGGCTTATGTACATAGGATTTGTTTCGGTTCTTTAAGATTCGGTCCGAATAAGCGGCTGGTCCGATTACCCGGATTCGACTGTATTTTAAAATTTGTTATTCTACTTTGTTATTTTTTCAATCCAGTAGTGGGGATAGAATTTAAAATATTTAATTTATTACCTTCTTGTTGGAGAAGATTACCGAAACTTGAAAGAATCTCTGAGATCTTTATATAATAATGGTTTAGATGTTATACATAAAAAAAATATAAGAGTAAAGAACAGTTATTACCTTTGTTCATTTCCAGAAACCCTTGCAACATAATGAACATGTATAAATGATAAAAAATATCTTAAGTTTAACCATATATAAATATACATTTAAAGGTTTTTTTTTAACTATTCAAATTTTGTTCCAGTTATTATTACAATACAGGATTAATACAAAATATATTTTAAGTGATATTTAATTTTTCTTGGGTAATTTTTTTTTTACAGCTGATAAATATTTAGAAATAATGGCAAGCAGCCATTATTTCAAAATATTTATTGTTACAGCCCATAAATATATATTATTTTAATTAAATTTGTTTAAAAGAAATTTGTATAATCATGCTACTTATTAATAAATTAGTCAAAACATTGTTAGAGGGGATTTAATTAAGGTATATTTTGAATTCACTCATAATATTTAGTCTTTTAAAAGTTAGTTAAGAAAGAGAAAACTTTGATTTTTTCAAAACTAGAAAAAGTTATCTTTATCATTTTCAAAATAAACAATCCATATTAATATTAATTCTTCAATGAGTGATTCAAAAAAAAAAAAATGTTGGTATAAAGAATTTTGCCTGGTTTTTTGACTGAGCGTAGGTTAAAAATGCTCTATAATAATTAGCAAAGATTGTTAAATGACAGTTTTGTATCTTTCGAATGTAGATTTTTTTAAAAAGAATTTGAAAGTTTTTCACGGATGCTATATTTAATAAAATATAGCATTTTATTTTATATAGCAAATATATTTATTTAATAAAATATAGCATCCATAAAAAACTTATTCGTGTCTGGCTTAACCAATGTCAGTGTGTTCCAAGGCTGATGTATGATAGGATTTGATGCTTTTAATAAATTGTGCCTGAGCATGTAATCTTGTTAGTCTCAGATTTCGATTTTTATTTCCTATAAAATAATGTAAGTGATCAGAAAAGTGTGGACTGGTTTGATTGGAAACATTTTAAGAATCCTCAACTTTCTTGGGTATGAAAATAAAAGAAAAAAGAAATGAAATCTACACACAAATTATATTAATCTTTAACGATAGTTTTAACAGTTTTCTCTCTGAAGTGATGTGCTGAAACACCTAAACACACTAATGAATTATCAAACAAAGTGTTCATTTGTTAAAGCAATCACATAGTGATTCTTTACAGCAATATTTACTATAAATGCTCCACATTGCAATCACTAACTTTATTAAATAGCAGGTGAAGTTTTTCATAGATGTCAGAATCATTCCAAGGAATCAAGCAATGAAGTGCTCTATTAAGCTTATGAAGTCTTGTAAATAAGGACCTTATAATAAGTAACCAGCAGGTGACCGAGCTGCACTCGGAGAAAACAGGTATCGAAGCTAACTCGAAGATTTAAATTTTCAATTGTGATTTATCAAAACAATACATGCCATAAGAAAATTTGTGAAACCCTTGGTGAAAAGATAACCGGTTAAAGTGCACCATTGTAAACTATTCTAAACAAAGTTAGAGTTTGGAAAGGGAACTATTCTATACAAAGGTAAAGTAAAGGTAAAGATTGAAGTGTGTTGAAGTTCAATATTTTTGACAAATTTATTTAGAAAAACCAAACATATATACATACATAAGAAACATATTATAAACATATAACAGCATAAACATAAAACTTTATTAGTTCGCCATATTGGCTATAGATGGCAGCACGTTACCGCTTGAAAATTTAAGTAGCCATTATGGCGGAAAGTTTGAAAATATCCTATCTGTAACTCCGAACTGCTCGACCGTAGCGCTTCAAAACCGGCGCCAATCGATTCCTCGTGGCCAAAAACTGCAGACCCCCAAGTTTACCGGAGTTTATTAATTCTGGGGCGATTTTCGACTTGGCAACCATTCCTCGTATTATAGTATTAGATTGAAGCTAGATTAATCTGCCATCAGAATGATTAAATCGATCCACCATTCTTATTTCTTCACCTGTAAAATTGACATCTGTATAATTTCAAACAACAATTTTGAAATGGGCTATTATGTCATCACGTTGAAATCACATTTGATTTCAAATGATTTTCGGGGCATCCTACAGCAATTCTAATAAAGCATTTTCCAAAAAATATAATGTGAGTATTGATAGAAAATATGGTTAATCTGTGCTTTAGGTCCCCTTTTTCGCCAAATGGGCGATAAACGCGCCAAGTGTGGTAACCCTATCTATTTCATCCTAAATGCACTCCTTGTGGCAACCCGAAGCTCATTAATAACCCTTTTGTTTCAGTATTCCTATTGGTCGCTAATTATTTCGAATTTGATATAACCGTTGAATTTCGAATTTTTTTACCGTTGGACAACCGTTACGACTTTTTATTACCGTTGGATTGGCCCTGGAAGTTGTGCGTTACTTGAACTCGGCCTTTTATCTGTTTGCGAATAGCATATTTTTTGGTTTTTTCTGCTTATATTTGGTTAAATCCTTGATTTCTCTATGGAATGAGTTGAAATATTGAAAGCGAATAATAAATACTCAATTGGCTATTTTAGCGTGTTGCCAGCCATGGGTAAGAAAGCGGTGTTAGAATGGTGTATGAAAGAGGGTTTGATAATGTCTGGGTATAAATGTCCAAAATGCGGATCACAAATGAGTTTGAAGCAGAAGACAAATTAGAATGAGGGATTTATTTGGTTTTGTAGAAAGCAAGGTAGAGAGAATGCGCATGAATGCACAAAGAGTGTACGAGTGGGCTCGTGGTTTAGCCACAGCCATTTGAGTATCATTCAAATTTTGAAATTGACGGAACGCAAACGGATGAGGCCTTTAAAGCCTTCTTAGACGATATTCAAAAGATATACCCTCCAGCAGCACAAGACAGCAGTTGATTTTTTAAAAAAAACCCACTCTTCCATGCACACGTTTTCTGATTCTCAGATATGTGGAAATTTATTTGTTTCAGTGTAGTTTTATTTATTAATTTTTAAAAATATGATAAATTTTCTCCATATTCTAGTGCACTTTTTGTTATATGGTTTCGTTGCCATAGAAACGCCGCTTTTTCGTAGTGTCTCTCGGAGCATTCAACTCCGCGAGACAACACGCAAAAACGCGCCAGTTGGCGACTTTTTGAAAATGCGCTAAGAAGGGGACCCAAAGCACATTTTCAGTTGTCTGCATGGGCATTGCGAACATTATCTTCCCTAAGTAAAAGTATCCTCATCTGAATTGCACATAAGTTGGGAAATCCAGCTGTAATGCATAAAATTGCAAGAATCATTGAAAAATTCTACCATTCAGGGTTACAAAGTGTGAATTTTTGAATATAGAAGAGGTGTAAATATTTGCCATTTCAATCTCCCCATACTTTGATTTGGCTTGCATATATGTATGATGTGAGTGGTTCCATCTTCAACCCCTCTCAATGGCTTTGTTCTGTCTGTTTTTTATTCAATTTCTTTTGTCAGAATTTGTGATGGAGGAATCATTTACATAAAGTTGCAAATGCCATGTATACCTGTTTGGAAACATTTATTATATTATCAAACTGTGTTCTGCCGTTTCTCTGTATAATGTCTTTCATCATTGCAGTTGACATATTTGTAAAGTATTCTTTTCCTGCAGATTCATCAAATTGTGGACAGCCAGGTCTGCTTCCCATACATTAATGGCTGTTTATTTTATATTACTGTTGGTAGTTACAACTTTGAGCATAAATGGGGATTATTTTAAAATAACTTATGCGTCTTTTCAATGCCCCATTTTTTTTTTTTTTTGCACATGTGTTCATGCTTTAGTCACTTTCAATCATACTTTCCTTTACAAAATTTTTTTAGAAGTATATTTTAATGCACTGTAACACACTTAAAAAATTGCCCCACAGTTCTCAAACTACTTTACAGAGATAAAATGCATTATATATATATATATATATATATATATATATATATATATATATATATAATGTTCACTGATGGGGGAAAAAATCCCAACACCAAGAAAAAATTATTGTACAGTAATGAAATTTTAGGAATACATTTGTCTAGGTAACATATTTAATTGATTAAAGTTTCAAGATCACAGGTAGAGCCACTGGCGAGAAGAGCCATTTCAAATGTGAAATGTTGTTACATTAGTAACCGGTGTAACCGCCAGAATTTTGAATGCAAGCATGCAAACGTGCATGCATTGTGTCGCACAGGTGTCGGATATCAGTTTGTGGGATGGAGTTCCATGCCTGTTGCAGTTGAGCGGTCAATGCTGGTTGTGGATGACGCTGGAGTTGTCGTCCAATGATGTCCCATACGTGCTCGATTGGAGAAAGATCTGGTGATCTAGCAGGCCAAGGCAACATGTCGACACTCTGTAGAGTATGTTGGGTTACAACCAGGGCTTCGAACCGGAACTGAACCGAAAACCGGAAAAAACCGTTATTTTGGTCGGAACGAAAACCGGAACTGAATCGAAAAAAATATCGGTTTATTTCGGTTCGATATACCTTTAGTCATTTTGTTACTGTTACCAACTTATCAATATTTCTATAAAAAACGCCGATTTCAATGAATTTATTTCTGATGCTAGGGGGTTGGTGAAAAAGCTGCGCATTCCATCTCTTATGTTAAAATTTAAAGACGTTAATACTAAAAGACCAATTTTGGATTGTCCAACTAGATGGAATAGTACATATAATATGTTAAAATTTTTAATGGAATGCAAAGATTTTAGCTCATCTTTAGCGGAACATAATTTAGATTACTATTTTGCAGACAGTAAATGGGTGAAATTAAAATTAATTGTTGATACCCTACAACCCCTAACAGAAGCAACTTTGAAACTACAAAGTGAAGAATTAACTTTAAGCGATTTTTACGGAATTTGGACACATTGCAAAATAAAGTTACGAAATTTAAAAAATTTCTTTGCAGATATTTTATATAATCAGTTATCTAACAGGGAAGCATTGTTAATAGAAAATGATAGTTTAGTAGGAGCAGTTTATTTGGACCCGCGTTATCAAATTTTGCTTTCCAAGCCACAAAAGGTACAGGCTGTGCAACATTTAAAGAATATTTGGAACAAATTACAATTTTTTGTAAAGTCCATTTCAATAGTAAACGAGGAAACAAAATCTTCTACTGAAAGCGATGAAAATGAAGACGATTTAGAGACTTTTTTAAAAAGTAAAGAATTGGCAGTAATAAAAACACATAGAACCTCTATTTCTACCGAGATTGACATTGAATTCATTTTAAATAATTTTGACAATGTACGAAGGCTTGATATAAAGCATAATATTTTAGATATCTGGGAAGAGAATAAAATTACATATCCGCACTTGTATAAAATTGCAATGGTAGTTTTGGCAGCTCCAGCTACACAAGTTAGTGTTGAAAGAGCGTTTTCAGGTTTGAAATTTATTCTCCGAGACAACAGTAGTAATCTCAGTGAAACCACGTTAGAAGATATATTAATAATTAGAGGCAATTTTCATATGTTAAATAAATAATATATTTTTTACATAATTATTGCAATGCCAAGTGCACGATGTGAGCGACGAATGTGGGTAATCATGAACCTAGTTGTCAAATGCGATTTCGATAATGGATAACAATGCCAATGCTCGCCGTCCTCTGCTCACCGCTCTTATCGTACCTGCTGTTTGTATCAATTCACATAGTGTACCAATTAAAAAAAGAATAAAATCTTCTAAATTTTGATAGAATTACATTTTTTGTTTATGATAGAATTATATTTTTAGTACAAATAAGAATATACATAAAATGAAATTATTCATTTGGAACTGAACAGAAAACCGTTTATTTTGGCGGAGCGAAAACCGGAACTGAACCGAAAACCGTTATTTTTGGCTGAGCGAAAACCGGAACTGAACCGATATTAATTTTTTAGTTGAACCGGAACGAAAACCGGAACAAAAAAAAATACGGTTCGAAGCCCTGGTTACAACAGTGGTATGAGGGCGAGCGTTATCCTGTTGGAAAACTCCCCCTTGAATGCTGTTCATGAATGGCAGCACAACAGGTTGTATCACTAGACTGACGTACAAATTCGCAGTCAGGGTGCATGGGATAACCACGTGAGTGCTCCTGCTGTCATACGAAATTGCTCCCCAAACAATAACTCCAGGAGTAGGCCCTGTGTGTCTAGGCCGTAGACAGGTCACTAGCAGGCGTTCACCTGGCCTCCTCCTAACCAACAAACGGCTATCACTGCGACCAAGGCAGAACCGGCTTTCATCAGAAAACACAACAGATCTCCACTCCGTCCTCCAATGAGCTCTAGCTTGACACCACTCACGTCGCAAACGGCAGTGGTTTGGAGTCAGTGGAATGCACTGTACAGGGCGTCTGGCTCGGAGCTGTCCTTGAAGTAACCGATTTGTAACAATTCGTTGTGTCACTGTGGTGCCAACTGCAGCTCAAATTTCAGCTGCAGACGCAGTAAGATTAGCCACAGCCATACGCCGAATACGACGGTCTTCCCTCTCAGTAGTACCACGTGGCCGCCCGGTACCTGGCCTTCTTGAGGCAGTACCTTCCCTTGACCACTGCCGCCAATACTCATGCACAGTGGATACATTCCTGCCAAGTCTTTCAGCAATATCGCGGAAAGAAAACCCACCTTCTCGTAGCCCTACAACACGACCTCGTTCAAACTCAGTGAGCTGTTGATAATGGCTTCTTCGTCTTCTCAGAGGCATCCTTGACTAACATTAACCCACTACGTCAAATCTCAACTGTAATTAACGATCACGAACCTTACAGCGCTTATTTTAAACAAACCTCATTTGCATGTTCATAGTGTCGCTACTAGCGCCACACTTACGCGCGTAGCTCGAAATTTGAATCGACGTCATCAGGCGTGTTTATACATCTTTCAGATGTATAAACACGCCTACCAAATTTCGTTTATCTAGCACAGCTCCTTCCTAGTGTTGGGATTTTTTTTTCCATCAGTGTATATAATATAATGTGTACATAAATGACATGGAAATAGTAGAAGGATAATTATTTTTTCCCCTGCACTTTGTTTGCTGCTCTTTTATTTATTTAAGGAACTGGCATTTTTTTTTTCAATTCAAAAAAAAAAAAAAATTATTTTAAAGGAATAAAAATGTTGTTAAAATTCAGATTTACTTAGAAAATGTGAAACACCATTGCATTTTAAATGAAGATTTTCCTTTAATTATCTAAATTCTTTTTACTTAAAAAAAGGATTTGCTGAATTTATTCTAAAATTACAATTTTAAATTTTAGTGTTTATATATATATATATATATATATATATATATAAATTCTTAGAATATAACTGATTGAAATTGCTTTTACAGAAATAAGAGTGAAAGCAACTACAGATTGTTTAATTGCAAGGCTAAGCTTGCTTTTAAAGGCATGAAACATGCAACATTCAACCATGATGCTTCATTAGTTGCCTCTGTAGGAGAAATATTTGTTGAGGTAAAATAATTTTCAATTGCTATTTATGTTTGCTTGTTATTACTATATTTTCTGAGCATCCATATTGATCCTAGATTATTTGATATAATCAGTAAACTTTATGCAGTTTCTGAAAAAGTTAAATTGGCATTGAAGTTTATTTTTTAGACATTCAGAGATATTTGTTCAGTTTATTCAAATGGTTGTTAAATAACTTTTATTAAATTTTAAAAACACTGATGAATGATTTTCAAATATTTCTTTACGAATGGCATTATAATCATTTCCAAAATGATCTGTATTTTTAAATCAGATATTTTGTATGATATTGTCAGAAAGCCTTAAAAAAATCCGCTTCTGACTGAATACATGCCCTTTGAAATATGTGTTACTTTATTTATTGA
Source organism: Argiope trifasciata (assembly GCA_026543055.1). Taxonomy (NCBI): domain Eukaryota; kingdom Metazoa; phylum Arthropoda; class Arachnida; order Araneae; family Araneidae; genus Argiope; species Argiope trifasciata. The sequence continues at coordinate 904,689 of JAPMOQ010052775.1, read as the reverse complement.
ATGTAAAACATCTCGAACTCCTAAAATTTGGTATTGTCATTGTTCTGTAAGGACATAATCAATGATGTTTTTTCTTCTTCCTAATATGTTTGGTTACAATGATTTATCTTGCTTGTATCTGTTATATATATTGATCTAATCCCATAAAATTAAATTGTGTAATTTAGAATGAGATAGAACAATTTGTGATTTTTATTTAATACTATTTGTCAGTAGGTCATTAAAATTATGATCAAATATAAAAGCTTTCAAAATAAGAGTTATTTGTATTTTGAAGTAATACAGTGACTATTTTGTGTTTTATCGTGTAATTGGATCAGATAAAGGTACATTTGACAATTGTATTTAATTTATTGTACCTGTAATCATAACATTCTTTTGTGGAATAAGGTTTCAAACTTAGAACCTTTTGTTACGCTGAGTCAAAGTTTTATTAAAAACTTTTATTAAGAATTCTTATTTTGTTTAATACCTTATTTGATAAATTAGTGTTGTGAAAGATTAAAATAGAGCATGCAAGCATTGCAGTCAACATTCTAATATCTGTGCTCTTAAAAATTGTAGAATTAGAAGAAAAAATATCTTAAACAGAAGGCTCTAATATCATGCATAAGTGTTTAAACTTTTGGAAAAGTTATAGGGTATCTGCTATTTTGCGTTATGTAGAAAAAAATTCCCTTGAAAACATTTCATTTAATCCACAAATAATTGTCTTGATGTATCTGTTAAAGTCATTATAAATAAAAATTTTGGGCTGAGGAATAATAACTGATCTCATTTACAATATTTCATTCCAAATCTGACTTTAACAATTAGAGACCTTTCTTCACTCTTTCCCTTTTTTTATTATTTTTATATTTTTTATAATGGAGTGATCACATCATTATCTGTAAGGGGAAAAACACTGCATCGCTGCTAGATAAGAACTTATCTTTAGTAATTATAGCAAATCATCCAGATCGCATCAGACAAGACAAGACTCAATAGGATTTTCAAATGTGCTTTTTGAATACAAAACTATAGTCATAATGAAAACTAAGTATTTAAAATGGTGGTTTTAAATCCGTGAAAACTTGAAGAAGAAATCAGAATTGCTTCATCGAGTTGTATGAGTCTGTCTGTTGTGACAGTGAGTGGTTATCATTGTTGCTAGAGAGAAGACCATTCTCTGTTTTTATTGTATAATAATCTGGTGAAGACATATACCTGATTATAGTCTTTTTAAGGGAATTTAAAGCATAGTCCATATGTCTTTGAAAGCTACGATCAGGAATGGCTGAGAGACCAGTAATTTCCTTTCCAGGCAAAAAATTCACTACATTATAAAATTTATAAGTGAAAATAGATACCTAGTCTCCCTAGCTGTCAACATCGCCATACCAAGAAAGACGAAGGGAAATAACAAGCAGCATAGCTCTATCATGCACTTCAAGGAAAGAAAGATACTCTTTCCTGTTTAATCCAATTAATAATAACTTTGCCATAAAAATAAATGAACACAGAATATGTGCATATTATTACACATTTTATTTCTCAGCAAGTTATTACTTCCAACTATTTAAGTTGAAATTCATTGTAAAAGGTTTCATCACAATATAATATCTTGCATGCCTGTAAATTCTGTAAATAGTTATTTATATATTTTTTCTATTGTAAATATTTTGTAAATGCCCATCAAACCATTCAGTTAGCAGAACGGTCAGGAATATAGGGGTATGAGATGGTATTCTGTCTTTGAAAGTTAGTTGATAATAGCATTGCAATATGAGTTTTTAAAATTTTGCTTATATATATATATATATATATATAATATAATATTCTTGGTGAGGAAATAGTTTCATCACAATATGTATAATAGTGACTTAAAGTTTAAGATAGTCCGTCAGTAATTGTGAAAACTAATTTATAATAATTCTAGCTTATTTTCACTTCTCTGCTGTAAATTACATGCATCAGCAGAAAACACTTTCTTCCTGTTTCTGATATTATTGATAAGAATTAATGTTTTTGGTATTTGAAAATTGGCTAAATGATATTAAAAATGAGTAGAACCTTAAACATCTTTTTTATGCATTTTTAAGGAATATGTTTTAGAATTTACTGATAGTTTGCATGTAAACGTTTTCATTGCATTACTGCTTCATTATTGTATTATTATTATTATTGTATTAAAAGCTTGTCCTAAATTTTTAAAATTGCACTTGTAATATACCACTGAAGAGCATGAAAAATTTTGACTGCATTAGCTAATTGTACTTTTATTGAGGGTAGTATAGCTAATATCTTAAGATTTAATCATAGATAGATAAACTTTGTTTCTGAAAAAATAAATACACCATGCCATACGTTTTTTTCTATTTTTGTTTGTAGTAAATGTAATATGTAGGAATCTTTCACTATCTATTATACTGGAGCCTATGGCTATCATTAAATTCCAGTTTATTTTTTAAAACTTTGTTGGCTACTTTTCTTTTTAAAAAAAGTAATAGTAGAAAGTAGCCTTCACTTTGGTATAGATTTCGTGGTACCATTCATATATGTTGGTCCCCCCCCCCTTCATTTTGATCCATCAGGATCATATCCTTTCACAGTTTTGGTATGAAAGTTTAGAAATAGGGTGATGGTTCTGATATTTGACCATAATTTAATTAAATTGAATTCTTATGGTAAATGATTTAGCTTTGTAGCAAATTAATGTTATGAATATGTTGTTAGAAGTTATTTAACTTTTCAAATGAGACCAATTTTTTTTAAAAAGACACATCTCAATTTGTTTGTCTTATGTTCTAAAGACTTATATAGTAATGTCTGTTCTTAGTCATGATTATGCTTTGTTATTTATTTTTTGACCATTTCTTTTATCTGTTAAAAAATAAACTTTATAATAAAGTTTTTATGAAGTATAAAATATGGAGAATAAGTACTTTTTAATTTATATTGAATGTGTATCATTAGTTAACCTGTAAGAAAATTAAAATTTAATAGTGCTGTATTTGAAAGTGGCATGTATTTTTAAATCATTTTTGTCAAAATGCATGGTTTGTATTTGCAAGTAATTGCAATATTGTTTATTAGATTGTATGTTAATTATAAGAATAAACATTGTTATACGTATAAATTCATTTGAAGTAGGATTCAATATTTACCAGAACTTTTGAAAATTTAATTGGTTAATGACCTTTTAGGAATGAAGTTAACTTTTTGTATTTGTTAACTTTTTGGATATTCTCTTCGTTACAATAGTCACTAAGGGCTGTAGAGGTAAATGCTGATCCTCTATCAGTGATTATTCTCTTTGGATTGCCAAAAGTAGTTTTCTGTTGTAGTCTTAGTTTGTCTAGTGCGTCCTCAGTAGAAGTAGATTTGACTGGATATAGTTTTCTATTTTCGCCTTCTTGCTGCAAAATGGCTCCATACCCATGTTGACTTGCGTTCGTATGTAATTCTGTTTTTCCTCCTTGTTTTAGCCGTTCGTCGATTTGTTTATTTACTTCTTGTTTCTCAGGAAATGAGAGTCTTCTTGCAGGTTGGTTGACTGGAATGTCATTCTTTAAAGTTATTCTAATGGATGCATCTGTAGCTTCAGTTTTTTCTGGCTTGTAACTGGAAATTAGTTCCAATAATTCTTTTCTTACTTCGGGGGTTAGAAATGTGCTCTATTTCAAATTCGTATCATGGTCTTGCCTTGTATAGCTGTGCATGCATGGAAAATATTTTTACATCTTCTCTTTTTTGAAATTTGACACCTTCTTCGGTGAAGTGAAGTGAGGCTTGTTCTAAAATGTCAGACCCAATAACTGCCTGAAAATCTAAATATGAAGTAGGTACCACATGCCATGTCAGAGAATATTTTTGTCCATCTAATTCGATATCTTGCTGAAATGATCCTTTTGTTTTAACTTGTGACTTTCCCAAACCATATATTGTAATCATTTCTCTTAAAAGTTCTGAAGGCTTGATGATTTGTTTGCTGATATCTTCTCGAAGGAGTGATACTGAACTACCAGTGTCGATTAATGCGTCGATAGTTTTGTTTCTTAAAGCTACTCTTCTTGTTCTCATTTTCTCTCGTGAAATTTCGGAGCAAGTTTGTACAATAGGTGCTGAAGGCTTGTTATTTTTCGTAGTTTTGGGTGGTCATGGACAATCTACACCAAAATGTCCTGGTTTCTAGCAGTAACAACATTTCAGTCTCCACGGTTTAATTTTTTCGACATGTATGTTTCTATTTAGCTGCAAAGGTTTCTTCTCGAATTTATTATTTTTCATATTTTTGCATTGTCGTGGACATTCTACGCCATAATGTCCTAGTGTCTGGCAGTAACAGCAATTCACAGGTCTAAATGGTTTATTTACCTTGACATATGAGATTCTGTTTGGCTCTAAGGGTCTCTTCTGGAACTTGTTATTTATCTCTTGGAAATTCGCTGGTTTTCCTGGGTGATTCAGAAATTTATTTGCTTCTCTATTTTCTTCTTCCCTTCTGAAGAATGGATCTGATGATTTTGATCTCAATGCCCTCCTGACATCGTCATATCGCTCGAATTTTTCTGCCAAATCAGTAGCTGAAGTTATGGTTGACCACTCATCAAGAAAGTGATTCTGAAACTCTGGTGGTGCCTTCCATTTTATCTGGTCCGCAATGATAAGTTTACATAATTTTTCGTAAGTGTCTATTTTCAGACCTGTTACCCATCCATCAAAGTAAGTTTGCAATTTGTGATAGAAATCTTGCCATGTTTTCTCGGGAGCTTTTTGATGCAAAACAAATAATTGTCGCAGTTTCTCCGGGGACAACTTGAATCTCTGTAACAGCAGATTCTTCACATGGTCGTAATCGTTCGATTTTTCCTCAGGTTCTCGAGCAATTAAATGGGCAACTTCCAGAGGAATTAATCCCAGTAGCTTCTAGACGCATTGAGTTTTCGGTAATAACGCTAAATTGGCATGATGCTCAAATAAAGTTAAATTTAAACTTATGTCATCTTTCATGTTGAATCGGTGAAACATCTCTTGCGAAGTCTTACTAGTTACTGAAATATCTGCAGAGTTTTCATGACCAACATTTATTTGAGCGTGGATTTTCAGCTTTTCAAGTTCGTGTTCACGTTCCTCTTCCCGCAATCGCTCGTTTCTTTCTTGCTTCTTCCTCTTTCCGCAATCGCTCGTTTTGTTTTTCTGCTTCTGCTAGATGTCTGTCCTCAATGATACACTCTAACATCACTTCGGCATCTTCCTCATCGTATTCATCGGTTTTTTTTAAATCAGATCTTTAATTTTGGGTTTCGTCAAGTCTGCTTCAATAGTTACGCTGAATTGATTCGCGAGAGCAATCAAATCTTCTTTTTTGCCTTTTAGTAAGAAAGACATTTTGAAAGAAAAAAGGGGCTTGGTGCCAATCAAAGAACTGTATTAATTTTGAAATTTATCCGAAATTCTCTATACTTCAGCGTATTTAAATAAAAGTCAAATCAAACTAGTTTTGCTTTAAACTTGAAATTAAAAATTAATCTTTGGGTAATTTAAAACTAATTAATTAAAACCAGATCTTAAAATGCGCAAAATATTTTTACACAACTGAATTAAAGATTGAAAAAATAACACTTAATAACTTTCAAAATAATGCTTGGCAATAAATATACTGTAAAGTAAGAAAACCCAAAATTACATCGAAAACTGTATGAATTTAAACAATAAACAAAGTAAATAAATTATCTTCAGTATTAATATATAAAAGTATTTGTACCATTGGAGTTTCCTAATATAAAATGCTATTAAAATGAATAGTAAATAAAATACTTTATTAGAAAACCATGAGTATCTTCCAGCAATGGAAAAAATATTTATATTCAAAATAACTTTATGCTTTTATTTTTTTAGATGTAAGCTTCGCATGAAAAAAAATTAAATTCTAAATATTTCTATTGTTCAATTAAAGTAAATAATCACAAATAGTAAAAAAAAAAAAAAAAAAAATAATACAGCAAACAATTGCTATTAAATGTGAGTTAAATATTGAAGACGTATTATCTTTAAAAAAAAACTTCATAAAAATAACTTTCATAGAATTGAAAATAAAAGTGCACACTTTGTACGATCGAAAGATGGGATATGGTGAGTCATAACTCTAAAAAGAAAATAAATCAGAAAAGTTTTTCGTAGCGCGAAAATAAAAAAGTAAAACGAATATATATATTCAGTACTTGTTCTGACTCATCGCTTCGGAAGTGACTGATATTAAGAAAACTTAATGAGACTTGGCGCGTCGCTTCAAGGTCACATTAAATTCTATCAGAACTAGAAGTTTCAGTTTCGGTTCGTAAAGTTACGGAACAAGAAATATCTGAAGTATAATAATTCAGTTTGTACTTAAATAAAATACTTAAATACAACAACTTGAAAATCACTATTTAGATTATTTTAAAAAGAAATATTATTACGCACTTTTGATGATAGAAATTAAATATCAAAATAACATATATATTTCGATATAAAAAATATAGCAACTTTGAATATGCTATGAAAAGAAAAGTAACTTACACATTATCAAATATTAAATAGTATAAAAAAATTTACATACGGCGAAGTATCCTGGAGTTTTTAAACATGCAGGAATGTTTTATTCAATGAATCAAATGCTGGATGCTGTTGAAGTTGAACAAAACAAAAATGAACAGATGTTATGGCGCTTGTCTGGAATCGAAGAGGACAATCAAAACAAAACTGATGAAATTAACACACACTTTCTTCGATAGATTCGAATGCGGATTTTTGCAGAAGATTATTAAATGATAAATTATACTCAGTACAGGGGTCGACGTCCTGTACGAGTTTGTATTCTAACACTGGAAATAACAGACGTGAAGAGGTCAGACGATGATTTATTTCGAGGAGTGAATGTAAGGACGACACATTTCCTAATTTGCTGAGGTGGGAAAAATTTCTTGCGATCGCTGAGATTACTTTACTATAATTTCATCATTTGATTCAAACACATCTGTTTTCGGGGTGAGGAAAATATGACGCTCGGAAATTCTTTTCGGTCGGATGCCAATGTGATGATGAGAAACTCTTGCGATGGTCGGGACGACTTAACTTGTTTTTCATCTCTTCGTAGGAGCGCAATGATGAACGATTCTTAGGATGGGAAAATTTGCTGTTTCAGTATGACACAAATCAAAATTCTTTTTCGTTGAGAGTAGGGTCATTCGTCCGATCAATTTAATGTTAATGCCGTATGAAATACTAAAAGGAAATTATATTTCTTAAGCTGCTTTTAAGAAAAGAAAACTAAAATGTTTAGCCCGGAAAAGAAATTAATTAAATTTGAAATTCAGATCCCGGGGCCGTGCCCCCAAGTTTGTAGGAATTGGGTGGGACAGAATGCCCATCCAACCACATTTAGTTCAGTGTCTAGGGTCACTGAATGAAGAAAAAGAAGCTTTTGAATATGAAAGAAATTTATTTACAGTAAAGAAAAAGGAAAAGACATTTACAATTATGACAGGACTATTTACAACAGAGAAGAAAAAAAAAGTATTACTGATAGATGCCACCAGAGTTAATAATTGTTTCATGGCGAAACTACGTTACGTTTTTAAAAGATGTATGATCGGAACGATACGACCCTCTTTGGTCCCCGTCTGGCGAGCGAATGCGAGTTCGCTTTTTCTCAAATTCTTACGCCACGCGTCTTGGATTTAACTTCAGCGATATTGAGTGATACCCGTGGCGACATCTATTGCAACAAATTGGAACTATATATTTAACAGCAATGGCCACTGATTAAATATCTACATGTATATCATGTTTTTGGATAAAAAGTATTCTTTTGCAGTTAAAATAAATTTCATTTTTATTTGTTCCCACTTATAGGTATGGAAAACATCAGTTGTAGAAGTATCTAAAGTATTCTATGGGCATTCAGGTGTTATTAATTACTGTTCCTTCAGTTCTAAAGGAGATTACTTAGCAACTGCTTCTTCAGATAAAACAGTTAGAATTTTCCATATTGGAGAATCATTCACATCTAGTAAGTTTCATCTTTTATAATTTTTAGTTGATAACATACATTTTGTTTTATTTAAAGCTAGCTTTTAAAAAAAAATGAAAAAAATTCTTTCCATCGCCAGTTTAATTAAAAAAGGGTTCTTTTATACATTCATTATATCAAATTAATTGCTTAAGAAATTTTTGTAGATTCTTCATATCAATCTCATTGCAATGTGTTCTCAGAAATCGCGCCTAATTTTTAAAATTCAATTCTGATAGAAATTTCTTTTTACCACATTAACTTAATTTAAAAGAAGTCACATTTTGTATTTCTTTGCTTGTTTCTTTTAGTTGTTATTTTGAAAGATAGCTAGTTATATCCTAAGGTAGAAAAATCTAAAACTCATAAAATATTGCCAAGTATAATATAACTCTTAAATAATTTCATTTATAAATATATTTTGTTATATACTAATGAAGACTAATTTATTAATATAAATTTAAACTATATTTTATTAGCATTTAAAATCCTTTTGGTAGTAGAAAATTTTAAAATTAACTTGAATACTTTAACCAGAATGTGCAGGAATAAACATTTAATTTTAGTCTTAAAATTTATTTTTATAGGTGGAGATTATTCAAAGAAACGAATCTCCATTCCTAACTTCCAACAGAATAAAAATATTCAGTTGAATGGCAGTCCTAAGGAAGATAATTCAAAAATAATTTTTACAGAACATGGGGATGAAGTTATTTGCTGTTCATATTCACCTGATGACCATTTTATTATTTCCAGTGATTCTGGAGGAAAAACTTATGTGAGTTGTAAGATTTAAAAAAAGTTAATGTTTTCATTGTAGTGATATTTGTTTTTATTTTTTAAAAAATTTTGTTTGAACAAAGATCCATCTGTCATTTCTTTGTGATTTCAATAACTTCTTATTTCTCAAATAAGAAAAAATATTGTTTTATTTTTTGTTTGTGTTGTAAATATTAAAAAAAATGTTTTATTTTTTTAAATTATATTTTGTGCAAAGATTTCTAAATAAGTTGATTTTTAGATAGTATCTTAGAGAACAAATGATATCTGTAAGATTTCCTGCTCTTTTAATGCCTTTCTTTGTTATTCTCCCCCCCCCCCATAAAAAATCTTCAAGATATCTTATCTGATATGTATCTTATTTATTTTAAGAAAGTTCCTTTAACTTATCTGTTTATGAACTGAACATGGGTGAGGGAATAGCATGGAGTTCTTCACTTCATGCTATTCTGTTTCTGACTTCAACTTCATATTATGGAGATTTAAAGAAATGTAATTTATTAAATAAAATAAGGGATAAGATATTTCGTCTGTTTATTTTTTAAATATTATATATATTCTATTAGAAACTTTTATTATTAGGCTTTAATTAAATTCCTAAATTGCTCAATACATTTGGAATAGGTATTCTAAATGTATTGTAAATAATTATGTTGCTCATTGTATTGTTTCTTGCATACAATTGGGATTGCCAAGAACCATTCTGATTTTAATCCATAAATCATAATGGATTAAAGCTTTGCTATGTCCTTGAGATGGAGATATTTATTAGCATTATAAATTTTAATCTAGATTATAGATTTTTTTTTCTTTCTCTCTCCCTTCAAGATAGAAATGAAATTTAGCTGAAACGTATGACATTGCCTTATTTAAAAATTATAGCTCCAAAATGATATTAAGAATGATACTTGTTTTTGGAAGAATATGTAAAAATGAAAAATTATTTTGAACTTTTCTATATACTATACATTTATTATGAGGTTTTCTAATATATTCTTTAGCGTGCTGCTTAGATAAATTACGTTTAAACAGCATACTAAACAGAAGAGGAATAGTTAAAACCCTATATATTAAATGCTATTTTCTTTATGTAATTACATTTTTAACTGCCAACTTATACTTAAATATTTTGTACTATACTACTATATAAATGCTTATTATTTGAAAAAGTAAAAACTTACTTGAAATAATCTTATTATATTGTTACATATGCATTTAGTTTCAAGTTAATTTAAAGGTTTTTAATTATTTTGCACATGTATATTGTAAAACATTTTGCACATATGCTATGCAGATCCATGTTGATTCCCCCCCCCCTTGATTGGAAATTTACTACAAAATGCCTATGATAATTGATTAAAGTATGCATTAATTTATCATCCTGGTATATTATTTCCAAGTTTGTATGCAGAATTATAAAATGGTAATTTTAGCATAATTTGAAAATAAACTTAAAATGCAAAACTTATAACAGAGGCTTATCTTTTAATAAAAATAAGAATAAAGCAATTATTTCATCGGTATTGGATAATGTAGAATGGAATTTTTCACTTTCCTATTTCATTCACAGGTGTGGGAAGTCGGCACTGAAATAAATGAGCAAGATTGGACAATCAAATATGTGAAACATCATAAGCAACCATGTTTCTCTTGTTTCAGTAATGATGGCAAGATTTTTGGGACAGCAGTAGGTGATGCAATCCAATTGTGGGACTTTGAAACTGGAAATTTGAAAAAAATGCTTCATCATAGTAATTATCCTTTTAAAACGATCGTTTTTACACCTAATGACAATCATATTCTCTCCGTATATGATAGTATTATTACCAAGTGGAATATGTCAAATGAAAAGGAAAAATCTGTTATAGATGCATGCCCTGACAAATCTTATGTCATATGCAGTTGCTGTATATCTCCAGATGGAAATTTTATTGCCTGTGGAACAAGTGCTCCTTCTGTAATTATTATTGGTGCCCATTCTCATAATTTTGTGAGATATTTGCAAGGACATGATGATAATGTCATTAATGTGATTTTCGCAAAAGATAGTAAAAAACTTCTTTCTGTATCTTCAACGCAGTGTATTATTCATGACGTATCAAAGCTGACAGATACACCTCAATGTGTCTTTGAAGGAAATTTGAGTGTGCAGAGGCAAAATGGTGAAATCATAGTTGCTTCTTCAGTTTTCTTCAATACTATAGAGGTATGTTTTTTTTTGTGTGTGTGTGTGTATATTTCATCTATGAAAGACACCATTAATGTGTCTTTCAATTTTGTGAAAAATTTCTTAAATAATGTTTGAAAGGAGAAACAACTTCATATTTTGTCCTTCAAATCCCAACATCCTACTTCAAATAAAATGTTGTATTTCGCTTCCATGAATAAAACAAATACATTCCATTATTTCTTTTTTGTATTCAGTAACAATCAATCCCAAATTTTTACTAGTGGCATAGATTATTACCCATTAGCCAAATTTTAAAGTGAAAGTATTATTATTTTGTATGTTTTTATTATTTCATTATTTATTTTCCAAATAATCCAATGAATTCAAAGGTAATTTTTATCTTTTAATATTTGGCAGTTTCCTTTGGTAATAAAATAAAAAGGCAGTTTGAATGCTTGTTTTAATTTTATATAGTCTGACATTCTGGATTAATTCTTCAGAATGGGAGGGTTGCAAGTTCAAGGCTGGATTCTACCGAAGAACTGCTATGTGAGCAGGTGTGGTGCACTTTAAATCCATCAGGGTCAAACGTCCTCCTGCTGGTGTGGTGTAGAAATTTACATTGGGGGTATCAGCCTCGTCCTCTGAATGTGGTTCAAAATGATGAAGTCCATCTCAAAAAAGACCTAGTGTTGCTTTGAAATGGGAGGTTATTTTAACTAAACTAGCCCTGGACTAATATCAATGAAATTTGGAACATATATTCTTTAGCACATATGACCCAAAAACTTATATCTATGTTTTTCTGCCCTAGTTTATAATCAATTTGCTGTACACACACTCAATTTAAATTGCAATGAATTAAATTTATAGGGATATCTGCTTCATTTTTGTATTATTTTCCTCTGTTTTTTTATCATATTTTTTCTATCTAAACATAATTTTTATATTTTATATTTTTTTAATCAAAATATTAAAAGTATGTTGCTGTTTAATCACATCTGCCCATTTCTATTAATGCTAACATCAATTTTTACTAACATTTTTAATTTTACTCAATACATTTAATAAACCAAAAGTATTTTCATACATGCATTAATTAAAAACTGTCTTTTAAAACTATTACAGCTTCTTTAACTGTTTGGTTTAGTGTTTTCTTAAATTTTAATACTTTTAAAAATTTTATTGCTTTTAGTTTGTCATCTGTCTTTTTTACTGCTTTTTAGCTTAAATCCATGGAATAAGATTTTATTTTATTTGATCATTTTGTTAGATTTTATTGCTCCAATATACACTAAATGGCAAAATTGAAATCAGTTTTTATCTCAGAGCGTTATTATAATAATTAATTTATTATTGTTAATTAGGTTTTTGTATATCTTAAATATTCTTTTTAAAATATATAAGAATTCAAAAGCTATATATGTATATATATATAATATAGAATTTTTTTCTAACAAATGCAAGTAAAGTAATGAATACTACAGCTTATAATAAAGCTCAATTTGTGTGTGTGTTAGCTTTCTACAGACCAGACGGATGGACCTACAGCTACCAAATTTAATGCATGTAAACTTTGGGGGTCGAAATATACAGTTCAGAGAGATTTTTCGATTTTTTAACTAGAAATGAATTAATTAAAAAATGAGCCAAATTTCTAGATTTTTCCACCATAACTTTTGAAAATGTTATAATACAAAATTGAATATTGCATCATGTTGAAGATCAAAAAATTATCTTTTGCTGCATGCGCAAGTTATTAGTGAAAGAAAAAAAATTATCTTATATCAACATCTTGCCATTAGACTGCTAAAAATTAAAATTAAAAAATAAATAAACTATTATTGCTTATTAATCATATAAAAATGTACTTTTCAGCATGTCTCTGTATGAAATGAAATATGTTTTTTCTAGAAAGAAAATGTAAAGAAAAGTTCTTGACTTTTACTGTATTATTAATTAAATAAATTGGCTTCTATTAATATAAATATGGTTTAATATATATCTTTTCAATTGAATTTCCAACGGCTAATTTGTAATATTTTAATAATAGAAATACTTGAATAAATAAGATCTAAATGAAGAAAATAATTGCATTTTATGTAACATTAATGTGTAAATATTTTAATAAATAAAAAGGGTTTAGCTTTTATCTAGATCCTCTGCTCTGGGGATCATATTTAACAAGATATTTTTCAGACACTAATATTTTAAATAAACGAAGATAAACAAGAAATTGTCAGTCTCTAAAACTGGCTGATTTATGAATATTTAAACATCACAATTCAATAAAAGAGGGTAATTTTAAACCACTTCATTGGCTGTTCCTAAGATGATACCTAAGATTATAAAAAACATTTATTATTATAAACTATTCTATAAAAAATACCATAAATCAGTCGAATTTTTTTTAGCAGAAGACAAATCATATTTTTTTGGCGGTAGGCAACACTCTGGGTACCAGCTAGTTATAAAAATAAAAATATGAAACATGGTTTTACTTTTGTAGTAAAAAGCAAGAAATAATCTTTTCTTAAATTCAAAGTTTATAAAGAAATATGAAAACTTTAAAAAATTGTTCGAAATTTCCTTTGAAAATTTAAATTTTTGTTATGTTTTAATTTCCATCTGACATATTTTTATGAAATTCTCATAAAATGATCTTACTTTTCAATTTTAACATTTTTTTTTTTGAATAAAGGCACTAAAGCAAATAAATAAAAGAGTATTATAAAAAGGTGAGAATAAAATAATTAAACTAGGGGAAGGTTACAAAGCCTCTTTGTACATCGTAAATAATCCTAAACATTTGTGATATAAAATTTAAAATGTTTCTAAATTTACTTAAAAATTTTCCATCTGCATATCAAGCTTTTAAAATTTTTTATTTTTTTCTTTCTAATGTACTGATGGAAGTATTTTTTTTTTTTAAGTTTTAATATTTATTTCAAAATTGTATTTTTTTAAATTATCTACTTTTTAATTAAAAAAGACTGTGCTATTTTATATCTTATTTTAAATTATATGTACTATAATATTTTTAATAAATATATATATTATATAAATTTTAACCCCTAATTTTTTAGGTTCGAAAAGGATTAGATGGTCATTTGATTTCAAAATCAAAACCTGAAAAAGAAAATTTAACATTTTGTTCATTGTCTAACAATTGTTTGGAAATTGTCTATGGTACTAAAAGTGGAGATGTCAAGGTACTATTCAGTATGCCTATTAGTTTTAAAAATATTGCTAAGTATTAAAATTTTGTGATATTCAGTACAGTGAACGAAACACCTAATAATCCATATTAAGGTTGCTAAAATATCTAAGTAAAGATTTTTTTTTCTAAAGTAAATTATTTATCCGTTTTGGGTTAGTATAGTTGGAAAACCAGTCTTCTATGGGTTTTTCTTTTCTTAATTTTTAATTGTATTAATTCGAGCCTGTTGAAATGTATTATTAATTATTTTACAAGATAGTATCAAATTACTGCTTTCTTCCTTGATTTACAGTAAGAGGCAAATAATCGTTATTAAATTATCACATGTGTCTGATGATAATTCACTAGAAACAGGTTTCATGAGAAGTGATAAAATATTGTTGTTCTCTGTAAATAGCAAGTTATCCTACTTTAAACCAGGCTGTTGAAATCATCTATATCTTTGTCACAACAAACTCACTTTGGTCGGTAGTATTCATGCACTAGCTGCCAATTTGTGTGAAAAGTGACAGTTTTGATGATTACCTTTAAGTTTTGACAATTTTACAATAAAACTTATTCATTATTAGCATTAATTATGAACAATAATCTTTAAGGATTGCTTTGTAAACCTACCTTTATGAATTACATGGCTCTGAACACAAGTAGCAATTATTCAAAGTTCTGTGAAGATGTTAAAGCTTTTTAAAACTCCCTAAACATTGAAAGTAAAAAATAAATTGTAATATTTTATTATTATTATTATTACTTACTTACTTAACATAAATTTAGTTAAATTTTTATGTATATTATTAAATTTTTTTAAGAAATTTCTGATTTTGCATTTTTTATATATTTTTATTTTGAAGATCACCTTAAAATTTGAATTTCTTTTAATTGCTTGCTGTTTTTATGTTGGTGATGTATTACAATATAAAAAACAATATGTACATGTTATGAAATTTTCATATGTAAATACATACATGAAATGATTTTTCAAAAATGCTAATTTTAAGAGATATTTCACCAACTACAAAACATTTTTTAAACTTAAAAATATTTCAAAACATACATTTATCATGATTTTATTTTAATTTCTTATCGTAATCGTTGTTTTTCTTCTAATTAGCATTTGGATTTTTTTTCCATTTTTAATAAAGAAAATTATCTATGCATATTAACCAATTAATATGCATATAATAATTTTAGTAAAGTAGAAAATGCTGAGCTTTATTTTCCATCTTATATATAATTTGAGATATATTTTCTATTCAAATGATATCAGTTTATCAATATAATCATTTTTAAAAATTCTTTTCACTTATATGAAATTAAAAAGCATTTTCCAATAATTTTAAATGTTTAGCATAATGTTCTTTTATACAATATCTCAACTACTGTATGATGTAGAAATATTTTTGATATACTCAGCAATTACAAAAAAATAATGTCTATTCTTTATATATATATATATATATATATATA
>JAPMOQ010052775.1:847221-888623 GCA_026543055.1 Argiope trifasciata | reverse complement strand
TTGGAAAATGGATTTGAATTGCTTTAAAAAAATTATAATCAATCCAAAAAATTTTTGTTTCCTTAAATTTTTACTTTTTTCTTTTAGTTTATTTTGTTTTATGTCTTCTAAAAAAAATTTTAAATGGAAATAGAACATATTGATGAATTTATGAGCAATGTTTAATAAAATGATGCCATAAATTATTTTTCCCTCCTGCTTTTAGATATTTAATATTGCCTCTCAGAGTACTGTAGAACTTCTTCCAAAACATTGTGATCAAGTTAACTATATACTTCATTCTAAAAATAATTCTACTTTTTTCACATGCTCGCTGGATAAAACCATTAAAGTAAGTAAAAGAATCTTTCTTTTTCTCTCCCTCCCCCCTGTTAATATGTGTTAGCCAATTCATTTTAGAAATTTTTTTCATGGGGCTTATAAAAGGAATAATGCAATAATTTGCATGTTTATCAAAGGGTGGACAACAGGGAGAAATAAAGAAAAGCTTATTTTAATTTGTAATAGCATGGAAAAGTTCCCATTTGGTGTCAATAAGATAAATTAAATATATTGGAGTATGTCTCAAGATGCCACAAGAACATTAGTTTTATATAGCCATTATAATATTAATAGAAATATAAAAACAGCTTTACTTTTGCATCGGCATGCCATTCAGGATACTGAGTCATTGCCGAAACTAATATTATTGTGAGGAGACAGAGATTTGTCTGTTAATATCTATTTAATATTATATTCATGATATATCTCTAATGATCTCAAGGACATTATAGATTATTCAAAGAATTCTTCAGGAAATATTCTTTTGTTCATACTAAGTGATAAATGTAAAATTCAAGAGAAGTTGCTTTATAACATGTTTTAAAAATAAGAACAGAAAGTAAAAACGAGGTCAGGAAATTTAAAGTTCCAAAGATAAGCTTTGATGCAAACGATTGCATCGATATGATCTCATGGCTTGAAAAGGATGTATCTAAACCAGTGACTCAGACTTTATACTGTAGGCATATGAATCTGAACTAAATTTTATATTTTTCTGGGTTATCAACTTTCCCCTTCTTCCTTGTCACTTGCAAGCAGTGGAAAGAGCTGTAAAACTAGATACTGAATTGTCTCAATATGTCAGTGGTTCAGTTGTAACAGGAGAATACATAAGAACAAAATAGACTTGTATGTCAATATGCCAAAATTTAATAACAAAAAAAATTAATGTTGCACTGAAATAGAAATAAATGCTTTGCAGCTGTAATATTTAAGGATACTGAAGTAAGGAACACAAAATTTTGCATTAAAAAAGTATTTTATGGTATTTTTTACAAAATATTATTTTTTTCATTTGCTTTTACATACATATTTAAAACTTATAGTATGTGTAATTTATAAAACATTTTATTAAAATGTATGTTTTTGTTTTTTTGGTAAAATTTAAGCTTTTTGCAGCACCTAAAAATGTAATATTACTACCAAATTTTTTAAAATTCTCTTTGAATTTAAAAGTTAATTTTCCCCCACTACTGTCAAACTGAAATACTAGCAAATTTTTTAAAGGCACATTTTAAAATTTGGCTATTCATGTTTTTTTTTTTTTTTTTTTTTTTTTTTAACTTTACTTTTTGGGACACCTCAAGATGTTGTATGGCAATCAAATCTTTTTTAATTCTTTTTACTTTAATTAGCAAGTTGTGTGCATTATTACCAAATTAAAATCTAAAAGCTACTTTAAAGGCCATTTTCATTCCTTTCTAGTGGGCAGATACACATTTGTAAAAACTGTAGAATCTTCAGTTTTATTAGATTGAGAATTGTAGAATCTTCAGGTAATATTAAATAGATACACTGATGAAAGTCTTTTTTATTTCTTACTGAAATTGGGAATTTTTATGATAAATTAGATGCTTTTTATTTGAACTAGATACAGTCTGTATCACAATCATCTATATATCTGAAATAATACATCAAAATCAAAGAATTGTTTCTCTGAATATTGGACCAGTCTCAAATTTTTATATTATATGAAATTAAAGCCATTAATTGCCATAACAAATAATTTGTGCATTTTTTAACCATCATCCATTTCTGTGAGATTTTTCAAAAGCATATATTTTATTATACATTTTCTATGAGGGAAAATTTTGGCATTGCTTGCCAGTCACAGTTACTAAATAAAATATCCAATCAATTGAATCTGCTAATTTTTATTTTGTTTGAAAGCTTGGGTGTTGGTGTCATATTATCAAATTAAGATGAAAATGGGCTTTGAGGCCAAATGCTTTGTTCAGGTTATATTTTGCACTATTTCTGAAAATAGAAAAGAAAAGGATAGATGACAATTTATGGCACATTGAGACATCAATAGTATTCATATGAAATAGCAATTTTTGAAACCAGTACAGTGGTTTTTACTCCTTAGAGAAATACATAATGAAATAGTATGTTTTTGAATTGTAGGGGCAGGTAGCCTTTCATAATATACTTTTAGATCACAAGCTTACTAATGAAATAAAACTTTTTTTGAAATCAATCCAGTGGTTGGGGTAGCAAATCTAATTCTAGGATTTCCCCATTTGGAATATCGAGTGGAGCTTATTTTTTTTAAATTTCGGCTGAAGAGGAAGAATTGTTGAAAGTAAACAATCCTTAGTGACATATCTAGCTGTACATAAACTTTTATATGAAATAAAATTTATTGGAATTGATTTAATGTTTGAGGCTGGTAGACTTTATTAGTACAAGATTTCTCTGTAGAGAATAGATGTTAAAATTTTGCTTTCTCAATTTTTTTTTAATATGGAGAAAAAATTATGGAAAGCTAATAATCCTTGATGATATATGTATATGTGTAAGGGTCAGGAATTTTCATATGAAACAAAACTGGCTAAATTAAGATGAATGGTTGAAGTTGAGTGATTAGTTCTCTGATTTTCCTTATTATTTTAAATATATAAATTATAATTTTTATTTTATTTTTTATGATAAATTTGAAAGGTTCTGAAAAAGAATTGATTTAATGTATAGTTAATATAATACATTTTCATTCTGTATGTCTTATAGGTTTGGGAGAATAATCTTAATATTTTGACATTAACTAGCCATAAGTATGGTGTTGTAATGTGTGTTGAATTTCAAAAGAGCAACAAGCTTCTATCATGCTCTAAAGATGGCTCACTTAGGGTATGTCTTATTATATTTTTTGTCATTTTATTATCACTGGATTATATGATTTGAAAATTCAAACATACATTATTTTTTTGTTTCGATTCAATATAATTTTTCAGTTCAATATACTATTTTAATAATATTTTTAAGATAGCAATCAAATATATTATATTGCTTTGCTTGGGATATCGATTCCTCTGCCAATTATACTGTTTAAAATTATTATTCCATAATCTGTTACTTAATTTTATAAAAATAATTTAAGCAAAAAAGCATTTTTTTTAAATTACTATTTTAGAAATTAGAATGAAAAAATTTTACAGCTATTTTTCTCTATTACAAAATCAGACAGAATTATAAATATATAGAATTTTAATTAAGTTTATATAATAAAAAAGTTACCTATGTGATTGAATATAATGTTATTTCAATTATTTTTTAAACCAATAAAATCTTGCAATAATTAAAATTGTTTATTTTCACCCCCAAAATTTAACTATTCAATAAAACTTAACTTTTCTAAGCTCTTAAATTAATGCAAAGTACTTTATTTATATGAATGTTTTTTATAACTACTATTATTAATATGTTGCTTTTACTCTATATTGTTTAACCTAAATGTTTATTCTAAAAAAGTGGAAATATATATTTATAGAAACAACTCTGAATTAAATAATAAGAGTATAACCTTTTACTGGTCTGAACAAAAACAATGAAAAATAAAGGAAAATGTATTTAAGTTGGCTACTTCTTAAGGAAAAAGAAAGAAGAAGAAAAGGAAAATTATTTTGGAAGCATAAAAATTAATAAAATTGTTGCTTTCACTGAAAAACATTCCTATTTTCATATATATATTTAGAATTTTGCCTTATCTATTACTATGGTTTATATTTGAAGAAATTGGCCATTTTTGGTTTCCAAGAAGTAAGACTGATAGCATGCTGTGATGTCTTTCAAAATCCTTTCAAGCATCTTAAAATGTTGTGCATATAGTTGAAAATTGATTTTTTAAAAATATTATTATTACTGTACTCAGAATTAAAATCACATTTTTGGTTAGATGTGTATGAATTATTGTAGGCAATTACATACAACTGGATTTAGTGCAATTTGAGTGCCTGCTAAAAGAAGTTGCTTTCTGTGAAATAGCTACACATTTCCACTATTTAAAGTTATTGGGAACTGTCCTAATTTTCTTGTTTGTTAAATTTATTTTTAACCATTGTACTCATTTTTGGAACATCTAAAAGCTATCTAAATAATCTAAACGAAGCAGTAAACAGTATGATTGGAATGCAAATGTCTATATAACAAATGCCTATAGCTAAATTCCTATATAATTTTTTTTTTACTTTGAGAATCTTTACATATTGAATTTCTTTTGGGAATTACATGTTTTCATTGCAAAACATCTTCTCTATGTGAAATAAACTTATTTTGTATTTGAAATAAATTTTCTAATTAAAAAATCAACATGTACCTGTTATAGGTAAAAATTATGATTTCATTCATAACAGAATATGAGTGAATAAGAATAATTGTATTATTCTAAGCTTCTGTTTTTATAAATTCCTTTCTAAAGTTGGGTTGATAAATTTATTTGTAAATCATACTGTGGGTATGATTCCAAATAAAAAGTCTTTAAATGTGAAGCTGGTCAGGTTTAATAAAAGATGTCGAAAAGAGCATGAAAATTAATGATGATGCAAAGCAAGATCTAATTTTAAAGTGCATTAATCTAATTTGATCTAAAAGTGCATTATCAGTAATTTTAAAAAATCATTATTTTTAGTATTTTCAAAAATAAATTTTTGTGATAGTTTAATTCTGATTATTATTTTTTAACTCTAAAAATTTTGCAATGTATAATTGAATTTTGTCAAAAAAAAAAAAAAAAAAAAAAAAAAAAAAAAAAGCAATTTTCAAGATCAATATCTATATAAAGGTTCATTCCAATTATAGATGTGTGTCCATTATTATATATACATAATATCAAATTCATTTTTGAATGCATGTTTGTTGTTGTCTAAAACATTGATCCCCCCCCCACACACACACTGAACTGAACAGATGTATAGTTTTTTTAAATTGTGTTAGTAAAATTTATATCTTAATTCAAAATTTAGAAATATTTTAGTGTGGTAACAAAAAGATCCATTTTGCTAGATTAATAAAATCAAACAAAGAAGATATTAAAATAACCATAGACACCAAAATAATCAGTGGAATTCTTGTATGTAAAGGTTCTGTTGAAGAATCTCTAATCTGCTTTTACCTTATTCCAAAAAATTCTGTGGCAGGTTTAATTTACAAATAGTATGTACTGTTCAGTATGGAAAAGGAATAAATGGTAGATTTACATTAGCCTGTATTAAAAGATATATTAATAATTTGAAAGTTCAATAAAAATAATTTCTTTAAAATGTTTTTGTTTGATAATCTGTCAATTTGATGGTGACCAGCATTTCTATTTTTTTCCCCATCTTCTGAATTCTAAAGTAAATCACCATTGTCAATTTTCAAATCTCAATCAGTATGCATTTTTTTTTTTTTGTAATGAAATTTTTTTTCTTTTTGATAGCTGAAATCGGGAAACACTATTTAGATTTTTTAAAATTACTTTAATGTTTAATTAGCATAACTATTTTTTCATATTGCCTTGAATGTTTTTTAGAGACTTTACTCTTGAGGAAAATTACAGCAATAAGCCCAAAACTATTGATGTTTTGTGGATATTAGTAACACATTTTCTATTAAAGTGAATCCTTTGACTCCCACTGAAAGAAAAAACATTTGAAAGTGATGATGTCTACCAAATTTAGCTTTTCTTTAAATGTCATATGCTAAACATATTCTGCTACTGGATAAAAAGTTTACTTTAAACCCATTATTATATATCTTTTTCAGCTTTGTTTTTATTGGTTTAAATATTAGCACAGCTTAGCATTATTCGGCTAAATACGAGATATCAATGATAAATAAAAGAAATTTTTAAAAGAAATAACTAATCCTGATCTTAAATTTGTATTTTATCTGGTGATTTACAACCATATTAAAAAAACTTGAAATATATTCTTTTTCAAAAACTATAAACTTTTCATTTAAATTTTGACATTTTTTAAATATTGACCTATATTATGTTGCATGTCATAAGAATAAGCTTGGAAAAATGATGCATCTTACAGCTCAATTAGGATTGCTGCAGAGCAATTAAAAAAATCACTCTCCATCTTTTGTGTATTTTTTTTATTTTGCTTAGTTGTAGTTTTCCATATATTTTTCTAAGTCTGTATACATTCCATATTATATATATTTGCAAGTCTTTATAAATATTACAAAATTGCCAAATTTTATAAAAATCTGAGATGATGTGGTTTCTAGAACATGTTGAATCAACATGGAATGACACATGGTAGCTGTTAATTATTTTTGACCGGAAGTAATTTTAATACATGAGAGAATTACATAATCTGTATTTATTTTTTCCCCTTATCCAAATTTGAAGTCAGTTGTTTGTAAATATTTGAGGTTTAGCAATAGAGATTTGCACCTGATCATTTACACTTCATTCAGCCTTTTGAAATTGCTAATTATTTATTGGATCAATCATAAATTGTATATTTCCATCTGCTGGTGAGTTAGTACCTATTGAAGACACTATTCTTAAAATTTTTTTAATTGTTTTAAAGATAGGAATTTCCTCTAAAATGAGAAATTCAAATTTTATTAATTTCATGTATATGTTGCGAGAAACTTGAAATGTTTCGATAATGAAAATAATCTAACTAGTACAGTTATAGAATCTTAACATCCAACAAGCAGCTTGTTATAAATTGTGTATGTGCTCATGCAAAAAGATACTGCATCTAGTCAAGGGAACTACTGTGATGGTTGTGTTGGCAGAATTGTGCCAAAGTGTAGGTTGAATTCCGCCAAGGATCGAACCTGAGATGTTTGGGTTTGAAGTCCAGTAACTTAACCATTCGACAAAACCATATGCTCATGTCTATTGGCTGTTACTGGCTTATTAAAATGTGACCACTACACTCCTTACTAGTGAGTCGTCAGAAGACAAAAGATTTTTATAGCGCCAAGCATTATGACGAACGAAGAGACTGTTTCGATACCACCAAGCATTTTGGCGAGCGAAGAGAGTATTTCAGTTCTGCCAAGCATGATGGCAAGCGAAGAGAGTTGCTGCTTCAGTACTCATGTCTGTTGGCTGTTACTGACTTATGAAGATGTCGCCGCACTACCTCCTCTGAATGTATTCAAATCTCAAATATGAAAGCTCAGAAATCTAAACATAATTATGCCTCTACCCTTAGGTATCTAAGAGTTATGCACAAAAGTATAACATAAAAATTCTGTTATAAACTTGAATGCATGAACTGTTGTCTTTTGATTACAGGTCTGGGATACTTCTAGTGGTCAGCTCTTAAGTGTGATGGAAGGTCATGGCAATCAAGACTTAACATTTTGTGATGTGTCTCCTGGTGATGTTTACCTTGCTTCATCATCTGTTGACGGAAGTGTTAAGGTATGAAATTAATGATTTAGAAACACACACACATGTTGCCATTTTTTTACTGCCATTATTCCTTAGATTATTTTTTATTTTTAAAAAAAACTATGGTAGGAGAATACTGGAATTACCAGTTTTGCTCAAATTGTTAGGATGTGGCATGCATGCAAATAACTTTTATTATGTATTTTTTTCCATTTAAATACTTATTTATTCTTTGTATTGCTTCTGTGTTTTATTTTGTTTTGACTATTAATTTGATAGGTATGGAAAGCTGAAAATGGAGACTTATTCAGGTCATTTCACCCGGAAAATGAAGATTACACTACACCTGTACGGTGCTGTAGGTTTTCTCCATCTGGTGAAGTTTTGATTGTAGGTCTAGATAATGGAAAAGTTTTTGTAAGTAATAAATTTAATATATTTAATGTATATAATATATTTATGGTTATTTCACTTTTACTTCCTGTTAAACAAAAAAAAAATTCAACCCCATCAGTCTATTGTGAAAATGTTCAACTAAGAGATCAAAATTTTGCTAAGTGGGTGCTAGCGCCATCTTACATAAACCAATAATTTGTTTATTTAGTTAATGCCCTGCAAGAATGTGATGAGGTCATCTTGCAACATGTCAAAATAAGTTTCACCATTGGCATTTTTTCATTTTAAAAAAATTTGGCTTTTGACTTCTATGGCAAACAATGTACATTAAACTTGGAACCTAAGTGGGTGCATTGTGGGAAGTATTGCATGATGAAGATTTTCAGTGGCCTAGAATCTCAGATCTGCTTGTTAACTTATTTTTGGAGGTGGAAGGGCTCCTCGTTACCCCACGATATCTGATTAAAAATTAATTCCACCTCATTCAACTTTATTATTTATCGTTCTTGCAAAATCAAACCTCCTTGAACCATGCCATTGGTCAATGGTGATTGATTTGAATTTTATAAGGGGACAGAGCCACTTAAGAATTTGATATTCATTTACAGGTGTTCTTTGGTTGCCACACATTTCCATAGTCACCTAGGAAAGCTTCTATAATTTGCAGTCGTATGCATCGTAATTTGGAATACAAACTGCTGGATTCGTACCTAATGTTTTTCATGTAATTATATTATGATGTTATATTTGAGGACTCCAGGTTTTATGCATCAAAATAGTTGTCTTGACATCTTCTATACGGGTCTGAAAATATTAGACACTACAGACCTTGTGAGAAACTCTATATTTTGTCCAAATTCAAATATGGATTCACGGGTTGGATCATCATGCTGAAATTTCAACACATTTTTAACACAGTTCATATCAAGGACTTTTCATCTTGGATATTAAACATTTTTAGCCCACAGTTTGTATATTATTGCCAAATAATCATGCTTAGAATGAAAGTGCTAAAAATTGCTGTAAAGTAATTAATTTTTTTTTTTAAGTAGTAGAAAATGTTCTCTTGTGATTCAGTTTTGAAACCTACCACTAGTACATTTTATGATAATATCTCTCATTGTTTAGCCATATTAGACCCATATACTGTAAGTATTCAACATTTAAAAAAATTCAAAAATTTGCTTCATTCTCAAAAATGTTGTAATGGATGGTCACTGATGAGTTTAGTAAGTTTCTTTAATTTCCAATCTTTGATTTTATATATTTACAAGTGATTTACTATCATGGACTTCAGCACAGTGATAAAACCTTCTGTAAGTGCAGAATTCCATTTCAATAATATTTATTTTGGGTGAGGGGCATAATAACACTTTTTTAAGGAAAAGTGTAAAAAAGGTTCACAGAAACCATTCTTATTGATTTTTCTTTCTACATTCCAGATAGTTTTTAACATTCTGAAAATCTCCATAATAGAGATTTATTTTCTCATATGAATTATTTTTATTTTATCTTTGGCATCAGCAGATAATTAGGGCAGGAAAGGCAGTTACAATTACAAAAATTGTGAAAAAAGTTTTTTGACATAACATGCAAGTTATCAAATTAATAGCATACTGTATTTCATTCAACATTTAAATCAAGTACAAAATGTGTGAATTTTTGTGGAAAAATTGAAATAAAATTGTCATGATTTTGAACTGATTTAATTTAATGTGCACACTGCTGAATTGATGTCACTCATTTTACAATCTAATGTATAATGTGCAAAGAGCCAATACTGACTTGCTAAACATTCAATTAAATTTTACATGTAGAACCTGTTTTTATTAATTGTCCAAATGTTAATTTTCAAATTCAGGTGCAGATTGGAATTTGAAAGTTCCACTGAGAGCTATTTTACTCATGAATCCTTTTCAGTTTATCCATCAAAATTTTATTAATTTAATGGTGTAAAAATGAATTAATGCATTCAGGTATTTTTTAAGTATGAAAAGAAATCTAAAATTTCATTGTCTTGTAAAATTGTAATAATATTTTTGTTTGCATTATTAATATTAATGCTTTCATTCATAATATTTTTATAAATTGCCCCTGATTAAAATGCTTGTTTTATACAACTATTAAAAAATTCTAGTGTTATGAAATTTTTTCCTTAATATACATTCATGCAAGTCATTTTTATCATAAATTCTATAATCCTTGGGGAAATTTCAGTTTTTATTTCTTTCTACCAATTCAAAATAGTTATATTTGGGTTTAATCATTTGAATTAGTTCTGTGTTTTAAAAAAACCCATACAAAATGAACTAGAAGTTTGCTTTTTTTTACTTGTAGAAACAAAATTCATCTATGTTTTCTTTTTACAGTTTTGTCATCTTCTGGGCAAACAAGGATTGAAAGTTCTTGCCAGTAGACATGATTCTGTTGTGCATAGGATCATGATGGTTAGTGGGAAGTTTGTTACAAGTGATGGACCTCTATTTCTGTCATTGTCCAAAAGCATTCAGCTATGGGGCCGGAAAGGTCGGCCTTTGCACACAATTATATTACCAAATTCTTTCATGGGAACCATCCCTCCATGTATCTGGACATCTGATAATTTTGATATCATAGTTGTTATATTAAATTCTATCCTTTATATATTGAAAAGAATTTAATGTTATCAGAAATAAGGAATTTTTCTTTGTGAAAGAGAGGATCAAGTTTTTAAGAATCTTGTGAATCAAGTTTTTAAGAATCTTGTTTATTATTAAAATGTATTCCAGAACACTCTAAAATTTGTCCCATTTATATTTTTTGTAAACTGTTTCATTTTTAGTTTGTCAAATTACAATGTGCCATGTTTATTAACTGGTGGTAGAAGGGTTTTTTAGGAAATTTGAAAAATGCAAAAAAAAAAGTTTTTTAATTTGTTGGTTACACATGTTAACTTATCTCATATACTGGTGACCAGTTTGTTGATTGCACTTTTTATTATTAACATATATATTGTAAATAAAATCTAGTTTTTTTTTTACATTTAGAGCTTTAAAAACTGTTCCTTTTTCAAAATATTGTATGTGATATTAAAAGAATCATTAATTATATAATAAGTTATTTATAGTAAGTCTGAAATGTTGATGTCTTTTATGATGTTTTTAAAAGCAACATATTATAAAGTTCAAAAGATGAATGTACAATTATAAAATATCATGCTCTTGTATGCTTTTAAAATAATTTCTTGCTTCATTACAAAATACATCAAATGTAATTTTGTCTGTATTCCATAATGAATATTTCTTATGGTTTTACCCCCCCCCCCTGCATCATCAAACTGCTCAATTTTGGGAATTTTCAAGCAGGGGGGCGGGGAGTCATACCAAAACATGTAATGTTTGACTTTTAAGAAAAACTTACGATTAGTGATTTACAAAAGACGATTCGTTTGAAATTAAAGTAGTAGAAAGTGTGCTGTTTTCAATTTTTGTATAATTCAGTTTCAGACATATTTAACATAATTATTTTCATTTCAGTAAGTCTTTTAACTGTAAAATGTACTTTTTTTTTCTATTGATCGGGCCAAAATATGCAAATTCTCTACTTGCTGGACAGTTTTTGTCTGAAACAAGGGAGACGGGGTGTGAAATGAGCTGTCACTACGAATGTTCTTGTTTTACACCTCGCATCCCTCATTTGAGACTGAAACTTCCATGGCCGCATAGAATTTACACAACTGGCTAAGACTGATTAGTAATTAAAGCATTAATTATTTCATTTTATGTCAGCTTTTTATAATATATGCTAAGTCTTGCCAGTAAATGTACTTTCTTTGAACTACAAGATATTAACCTTGTGGATCTCATATGTCTTGTAAGTTTTTGACTTTTGAATGTATTGTGTTGTTTTTTTATGAATTCTTATGCTCTTGTTTACCCTCATATTTCTGAATTTTTGTAATATATATATAATTCATTTTGATTTAATGTAAATTTAGATCTGTGATATATTATTATTGTTTTAGTATAGAAAGAAATCTAATTATCTATAAATTGATATACAGAGAAAATTTTTAAGGATAAGCCTTAAAGCCAATAAGGTGCAATTTAAAATGGGGAGAGGCATTTCAGATTGTTTGTTGATATAATGCTAAAATATTTATATGATTCGTTATGTAAATAATATGTATTAAATTAATTAATTTTATTAGATACATCATACATTAAATTTTATATGGTCTTTATTTGATGCTTTTATATGGTCTTTGTTATTCTTTTTCTGATGTAATTAATGGTTCATTGAGTATTTTCATTCATTATTCCATTCTGCTGTCTGTGAATATTGTTTATATAATCTTATAAATGGTTCTTGAAAGGCATCATTGACTATTTAACTGCAGTTAGTAGAATGAAGATAGGTTCAACATGACAGTCAGTGATACCACTATGCAAATAATTAATGTTGAGGCTTGTATGCCTTTGGCTGTCTGTTGTCATACAAATGACTCCTGACATCTTATTTCCTTCAGCTTACCATTGTTTTAAATGAATGCTGATTATCTCTTCATTGCTGTGAAGATTCATCTTTCTTTTGCTGATTCCTGACACTTCACAATCAACTCATTATTGCTTGCAAACATATCATATTCTCCTCGATACTGCTTTTAGCTGGTAGGCCTATCCTATCTGCAAAATTTGCCAACCATCCTATACAATCTAGATTTTGAAATTGGAAGAAATTATTTAGAATCAATACTTCTATTTACTTATCCATATATATATATTATTTAAATCAGTGTTGTTAAATAAACAATTTTACTGTTCAGGTAGGTTTACCATTCGTTTATCTGACAATACCCAATTTTTAAAGGTCACCTTTATTTTTTGAGGGTCTTAATGCTCTGTTCCAGAGTTTTCCTTAACTTCTGGTATGTGAAACAGCCTCTGCAGATATACAGAAGAAGAAGAAAACATGCTGTGGTGGGCATTAAATATTTGAATAAGTAGCTAGGTCATGATATATGTTAGTAAAAAACTATTCGGGAGTTCTGTTTCGATTTGCTGTTAACTATTATAGTTAAATATGGGACAAAAAATAAATTTCCCGAAACAAACATGTTACAATTAGCAAAGTACATATAGCATGTTCATTTCATAGTTTAATTTTTATAACTTGGAAAAATTTTGTAATCTTAATGTGAAGAAGAAATCAAGAATTAAAAAGGGCAAAAATAACATTACTAAATACGAAAATAAACATTAACTAAAGCAAACATTTCTAATTACAAAAATAACATTAAAGTAGAAATGAACATTAGATTTTATAATTGCATCTTACATAATCCTTATTATTTTTGGAATAAAAAAAATAATGACCCTAAACAACATTTTACAGCAAGGCTAACTTTGAAAATAAAAGTTAAGTGCCTTAGTAAAAGTGCTCTCATCTCAACATAGCCATAATTTCTTTATTTTTCTTTGTGTGCTTTTATTTATTTATTGTATAATAAATTTTCATGCAAGAATTACTATAAATTCACAAACAAAGCATTTTAATTCTGTAAATGATTGAGATGGATGGATGCAATTTATTAATTATATACTGTAAGGAATTTTATTGAAAATTTACAGAATTCAGAAGTAATTTATATTTTAATTTGAATATTTCTGCTTGTAATGAATTAGCTCACTGTTATCTGATGCCAAAGTTTCTAATTTGGTATTAGAGGATGGCCGTCAATTTTGTCTCTGGGTGATGTGACAATTTAGAAAGATTGGTAAAAAGTATATTTAATCCTTGAATTAAACAATTTCTTTTTTTATAAAAAAAAAAGTTATACGTCAATACAAATATAGTTGATATTGTATAATTTTGAGAAACATTTTTCAGGCTGAATTTCTAATCTAATGTACTGAATTAATAACAAGATATTGGAAGTCTTTGGAGTGTGTTTTATAAATATATTATTTGTTTTATTCTATTCTGCTTCTTTCTGATGACATTTTATTTAATAAATATCTAGTACATTCTCTGAATTAACTCATTCAAACAGATGTACTGTAAGGTGGATTACTTACTTTTTTATATTGATTGATAATTACATATCATTGATGATATGCTTTACTGATTATATATCATGGTCTCTGACTGCTTTATCTGTATATTATTAAATAAATTATATGTATTGCTGTTTCTTAATTTGTAATTTCTTTTCATGTAGACATGCAATCAGTTGCATTGATATGATTTTAATTTGCGATTAGAAGTTTTGTATTCACAATTCTGATAGGATTAAATATTTTTTATTTACTTTTTTTAATGTACTTTTATAATTTTTTATTTTAATCAAGCATTTCAATTACTGTAAGAAAATATGGGATTCTGTTTTCTGCTCGTGTTCCATAATTTATTTTTATTCTATTTGATTTCATACTTAAATATTTCTTTGTGTATTTGTATAATCCCTTGGTGTATGTGTAGTATATTTATATCATAATTATTTAATTTTATATTATGCTTAAATTGTGAGTAATTTTTTGGATTTTTGGACCATAATTACCATTGACTGATTGTTAAATAATCTGAAAAATATCAGAACGTGTGACTATACATTGAAATAGAAGAGTTCAAATGAATTCATATGCCATTTCGACATTTATTCAAGCTTTAATTCAATTTTTAACATTTTTCCATGTTTAGAGGTTATATTTTATTATATTTATCTTTTTGTCTCTCCTGACTTTTTGTGCAATTTATTCGAAATATTTAATCACTTTCTATATTCGCATTTTCCCATGTGGATCGACTTAAAGAACTTCACATTCAAGCCAAGACTTCTGTTTCAGCATCGTTTGTGGATGAGCTATTTAATATATATATTAAATTTGGTACCTTTACTTTCTATTTATTTGATTTGTGTTTCAAGTTTACTAAAAAGCAGAGGGTGGCTATAATTAAAGTGCGAGTGCTGGATGGACTGAGACAGAAAAATTACGTGGACTATGTTGAAGAAATTTGGTATATGGACAAAGGAATTACACACAAAAAAAAATTGTTGTTTTCAATAAATGGCACTACAGATTATTAAAACGCTGTTTTTGCTCCGTACATCAAAATGAATACCATTTCAATTTAACCCCTTAACCGTCGCATCATTTTGAAGAAAAGGGTCGTAAAAGTGCCTATTTTTTTTTAATTATTCAAGAAAATGATACAAAACTGAGTGTATGTTAA
Source organism: Argiope trifasciata (assembly GCA_026543055.1). Taxonomy (NCBI): domain Eukaryota; kingdom Metazoa; phylum Arthropoda; class Arachnida; order Araneae; family Araneidae; genus Argiope; species Argiope trifasciata. The sequence goes on along the minus strand of JAPMOQ010052775.1, from coordinate 873,349 downwards.
ATATTAACGTTCCGTTTTCATTTTTTAGTTCATTTTTAGCTTCAAAATAAAAAACAAAAATTGAAAAGGCCAACATTCAGGGTTAATATGACTGAATGTTAGCTTTTCAACAGAGGGAGAAAATAAAAAATGTGTTTTAAGCATTCAAACATAATTTTATTGCATTTACACATAATATAAATAAATACTAGTCATTTTTTCTGGTGTGATAAGTTTTAAAGCATGAGATGCATAGGCCAACATCACCATCAGGACAATAGTACCGAGTTTCCTTTCTGCTGACATCTTAAAGTAAATGAACTATAATAATAAATGAACTAGTTTAAAATAAATGAACTATCTCTAAAAACATAACAAATAGTCTAGGGCAGCCATCTGGCGTATATATTGAGAAATAAATATGATCCTGGGCATAAGAAATCGATTGTTTTAATATTTTCGGCGCATTACTTTTGAATAGGCCAGCCCGGAAATATCACGGGCGCGAGAAATAGAGGTAGAAATTTCACCCCGTTATTTATACGGGAGCGAGAAGGAGGTTAAGGTTAAAATCATTCTGATGATAAAAGTCGTGTCTTTAATCTGTAGACATGATTTTGTCAAAGGTTGAATGTGCTCTGTAAATAAAATGTTGTTACAGAATGCTTAGCATCATGAAAAGTACTTAACTTTGAAAATCATTTTTAAGCACCTTAAAAGTGCTCAGTTTTCCCTAGAAGTACAAAGAAGATATTTTTTTTTAGCGTTAGATATTCCTTTTTGTTTCTGCTTTCGTTAATATGCTAAATAGATAAGAATCATAAATAATTGTTTGTTGGATACAGCAAAAAATAAAGTCGACGAAAGGGAGGCATTGTGTGAAGGAATCAAAAAAAGTTTTAACACGTTAAGATAATGGTTAGTGAAATTTTTTTTTTTCGCTCTTTTTTCATTATTAGGCACCGTATTGAAATGGTTATTAAAGAGAGAAATACAAAATATGCCGAACGGGTTGCAACTCGAACAACATCCGTTCTTTTACGTGTAATGTTCTAAATAGTTATCTTACAAAAGTTCACTTAACCCATTTTATCCCAATTTATTTATTTTGTTCAAATTTGAGAATAATCATATTTTCTGAGGTATATTAAACCTAAATATACTAAATATAACAAAATGTAAAAAAAAAAATTTTTTTATATAGGAAATCTGACCCGTCCTCTAAATAGGACACTGGGATAAAGGGGATAAAATTTGCACTTACATGTCTCAGTGTTATTTTCATTAGTGAAAAGCAATTTCCGACTACAAATTTTTACAATATCCGAATAATACTTCATTATTTACATAAAATTTCAATTTTCAGTTGAATATAATACTAAACTTGGTGGAAAGGCCCAAAACAAGCCTGACAAAGTGTTTTATCACATTTCCCACAGTATGTTTTGGGTTTCCCTTTGCAATCCTCTCTTTGACAACGGCGCTGTTTCTCCCTCTTCAACAGAAAATGGCCAACACCATCCTTGCGGACGTCGTCTTCTGCACTAGAAGGCATAGAAAATATTCTGGGTCTACCTTTTGTTCTGTTCGTAGACTTTTTTAGGTACACCGTTGTTATAGCTCTTCGGAACTCCTTCAAGTTTAGGGCATCACTTTTGTTGACAGCTTTGTGCATTATCCATGCATTTACCACTGCCATGTCCAGTGTACGAATGAAAAGTGGCCAGTACCACTTTTTTCCACGTATCTTGACGGCATACAGTCCAGCCAACCAGTCGTGGTGATCCACCCCGCCCATATGTTTGTTGTACGAATTTATCAAATTAGGCATCTTCACGTTAATTTTATCTTTGTGTCCTTTTACTCGCCTTTTCACATCAAAGAATGGTTCTAAAGTGCTGAAATTTGTAGCAGTAGTGACAATACTATTGTCATTCCATCGCACCAGGAGAATCTCTGAGTTCTTGTCATATGCAAAATCACACGTGCCTCTTTCTTTCTTCCGCATGGACTTAGGTTCCTCTAAGGGGCATTCGCGGTTTATCCGATTTTCTCGTATGGTTCCTGTGGCTCGATAACCCTCTTCACCAAGACTTTTCAAAAGATCAATGCTCGTAAAAAAATTATCAAAGTATAAAGTGTAACCTGAAGGATTCCCAATGTTCTCTATTAGTTTCATCACAACACGGGTACCAAGAGGAGTATCTTTTCTTGCATGAAATTCCTTACCGCAGTACAGGGAAAAGTTGTAACAATATCCTTCGCTTCCACAGAGAGCCCATAGTTTATATCCAAAGCGTATCGGCTTACCTCGGATAAACTGTTTCAGACTATTTCTACCGTAGTACATGATAATCATTTCATCAATGCTTAGATTTGCTGAGAAGTGTCCGAACTTCATAAAATTATTATTGAGCATGGCAAACAAAGGTTTTACCTTGAACGATCGGTCCTCGGGATGCTGACTTACGGTACTATTATCCACAAAGTGTAAATAAGATTTCAACTTTTGGAAACGGTTTCGTGACATTGCATTTTTCACCAGGGTAATTCCAAGGTCTTCAGCATCTGACCAGTAGTCACGTTCACAGGTATTTGAATGATAACCAGTTAGAAGCAAAATTCCTAAAAAAACACGTATTTCGTCAGCACTGGTCAAGAAATCATGTTCGTTTTTTGCATCTGTTGCATATCGCACAGTTTCTTTTACTATGTGATCGTAAACTTCGTTAGAATAAAACTGCTCAAAAAGTTCCACTGGAGATTTTTCTTTCAATGTAGTTTCCATGTGCTTGAGCAAGTCATTTGCAGTTGAATCAACCTGTGTTTTCCATTTTGAATATTGTGGTGATTTCGTCTTTATCCAAGATGACTGATACTTTTCAGCTTTTCGTCTGTGCTTTGTTGTCGAAACACCAGCGTTTGTGGACGCTTCAGTCTCAATACTATCTCCAACTCTGACTTCCAGAGTCCCAGGAACGTCATTTACAACAATCTCACCAGTATTTACTTCCGTGTCGTCCCCTTCATCTTCGTCAGTTAGTTCACTGGCATCTGGTGGTAACACAGCAATTTCAACATCGCTCTCATCTGAATCTAAACTATTTAATAGTTCCAGTGCTTCCTCTAACTTCAAAAACCTTTGCACAGACATCACTCTTTAGGGGCAGAAACGTAGGGAGGATTTTTTTTTCTAAACTTCTAGTTACAAATTTAGAAATATCTCATCATTTATATGCTTATCGTCCCACTGTCCTTTTTGGAGGACAGTTAAAAACTAACGCGCTACAACTTACCTAATAACAATAAAGCTTTAACCAACCAGCAGGATTATAAACGAAGACTGCTCTCACATAAAAACTGACCAGCCAAGTGTTTAAAACAAACTGAAAGGGAATTCTGCAATCGCAAAGAACAGATACATATGACGCTCATTAATGTCAGGAAAAAACAAAGTTAACAGATGAAGGCGACGGACGGGCGAGACAGAACTCATGCTAACAGAAGCTTAGACATAACTTTACATGTTCCAGCTGATAAAATATTCGCAACAAACAACTACTAATTTCTACATGCTATTTTTCAGCTGTCCTCCGGATAGGACAGTGGGATAAAATGGGTTAAATTTTTTGTAATGATAGTTTTTTTTTAATTTCATTTTTATTATCCTTTTTTGTTTTTGTCAAAACCAAAAAGACATTATTTGTTTTACATTTGAAGACATTGAGTAAATATTATAAAAATACAGTAATAAATACAAAAATTTTAAAAATGCACATTTAAAATTAAATTTTTAAAATTCTGCATTATAATAAAACAGAAAACAACCTAGTATTAGAAAATACGTAGGTTTACATATGCGTACAAAGGTGCTTCATTTTTTTGGCTGTGGCGCTTAAAAGTACTTAATTTTTGCAGCACTTTCCCACTGTGCACCCTGTATTAACAATTATCATGTTGCTTTGAAAGAATATCGAAGCCTTGCGGATTTGAGAAAAAGACCGACGTCTGTGAAGGGCTTAAAGAAAATGATTATTAAATTTGAAGCTACAGGAGAACTCGGAATGCTTCCTGCAGGCAGAGGAAGAAGGTCTGTGAATCAGGAAGAGATTGGGGAAGCAATTGATTCAGCGTTAGTGGATCAGCAACATGTAAGCACTGGAAATGTAGCATGGACTTTATAAACCATGGGAGACCGTGCGGTGACATCTTAACCCCTTCTTTCTGGCTCCAGTGAAAATGACGGGATGAAATTTCTACCTCTGTTTCTCGCGCCCGTGATATTTCCGGGCTGGCCTATTCAAAAGTTATGCGCCGAAAATATTAAAACAATCTATTTCTCATGCCCAGAATCATGGTTATTACTCAATACATACGCCAGATGGCTGCCCTAGACTATTTGTTATGTTTTTAGAGATAGTTCATTTATTTTAAACTAGTTCATTTATTATTATAGTTCATTTACTTTAAGATGTCAGCAGAAAGGAAACTCGGTACTATTGTCCTGATGGTGATGCTGGCCTGTGCATCTCATGCTTTAAAATCTATCGCACAAGAAAAAATGACTAGTATTGATTTACATTATATGTAAATGCAATAAAATTATGCTTGAATGCTTAAAACACACATTTTTTATTTTCTCTCTTTGTTGGGAAGCTAACATTCAGCCATAATTACCCTAAATGTTGGCTTTTCCGATTTTTTTAAAAATTTTCAAGCTAAAAATGAACTAAAAAATTAAAACAGAATGCAAATATTTAACATACTCTCAGTTTTGTGTAATTTTCTTGAATAAAAAAACAGGCACTTTTATGACTATTATCTTCAAAATGATGCGACCGTTAAGGGGTTAATAAACCGGTAACAGCCGCTAGACATCAGCGTATGCTTTTGTCGAATGGATAAGTTAATGGACTTCAAACCCGAACATCACAGGTTCGATCCTTAACGGAATTGGTGCAACATATATATATATTGAAATTATGCCTTTGCCACAACCGCACGCAAAGTCTTGCGCTATCCGTATACAATCAAAATCGGGCGATCCACCACAAATAATTGATTTTGCCGACTTCATTCCGACGAAAGGAAAAGTTCAGCATAGGTGCCGCTGCGAATCACGCCGTCTTGCGCCTACAGCAAGAAGGCAAAGAAAAGTGTTATAATTGCTATGTTTAAAATATTGTAATTAAAAAGTTCCACCTATGGCAAATAAGGGAACTAAAAAATTTTTATTGCGTGCTTCATTTCCCCCTGTTGTAAATATAACATACCAAATTTCTTCAACACACTCCAAGTAGTTTTTCTGTCACAGTCCATCAAACGCAGTTTAATTATAACCAGCCTGTGTATGCAAATGCTTCAATAGTTGTTAATGTATGGATTATGTTATGCATTAATGATATGCTCATGTAATGAAAGAATGTTGAATGAAATAAAGCATTGGATTAATTTATATTAAGACTTGCATTTTAATATATGTACAGTAAAAGCTCTTTATTTGCGGGGTATGTGTTCCATAAATATGCCACGAATACAGAATACGGAATGGTAATTCATATCGGATTATAGGGGATACGTTTCTAGGTGACAAAATTATGTATATTCAGTAATAATATATATCAATTCAAACTGATACGCAGCAGTCGCAATAGCAATTTGTCTCTTAAAAAAGAGACTTCGTTTCATAGACGTTCATAAAGAAATCGCAAAACTCATTTGCCATTCTTAAACCTTCACTAAGATTTGTCAAATGGAATGTCACGTTTCCAGTGCTTGTTGAAGCCTTTATTCAATGGGCTGTGAATTTAACATTTCCTCCAAGTCGGTTTCAGTCAGATCTTCATCTTGCGATTCCAGCAATTGCTGAATGTCACTTGATTCTATTTGTTCGAACCCATCTCGTCCTTCCTATTCCATTCGCGATTTCGACTATGTTTGCAGTCAAAGTTTGAACTTGCACGGATTCTTCGTCATTTTCCGCAGTGAGAGCAGGCCAGTTTTTTCCAGCATGACTTCAATGTGTGTGGCTTCAGTTCTTCAATGATTCTTTACGATGCATTTTGCAGTGTCAAATTTCTTCCAGCATTCGATAACATTCATATCAGGATTGCATTCCATATTATTCAATATGATTTTGAAAGTTCGTCCAATGTAATAGAGCTTAAAGACCTGGATTATTTCTTGGCCCATAAGTTGAAGCAAAGCCGTCGTGTTGGGTGGTAAAAATGTCACTTTTATATTTTAATGCATAGTTTCAAGTTCGCAAGGATGACCTGGTGCATTGTCCAAAACTAGAAGTGCTTTAAAGTCTAAATTCTTTTTTTTTTTTTTTTTTTTTTTTTTAAGTTTCAACTTCATATACAAAAATTAGCGCTTGCAACCCACGCTTTCTTATGAGCAAGCCAAAATACTGGCTGGTTGAATAAAGAAACCGCGAATATAGTAATTGGGTCGCATTTTTTTCATTCGCGAATAAGGAACTTTAACTGTACTACATTTTATAATTACTTTTCAGATTTTGGTTTTTATGGAGAGGAGAACGTATCATAATCGTCAAAAATATTGATATTTGAAACTTGAAATTTTGATTAATCTCACATTTTTGGCACTATGTCTCTCCGTTTGAGACAAGAATAACGGGGAAACATTTTGAGCTAGACAGATGAAATTTAGTATGCAGCCTTTACGCAAATTGTAGATTCCTATCAAATTTTAAGCAAAATCTACACAGGTGAAGACTCTTTCTTGCTATTCAAATATAAATTAACATGACAACTACTAAACAAAGAAAACTAATCGATAAAAAATGGTACACAAATTTGCATCCCTAGTATAGAGATTTATCAAATTTTGAGTTAAATCCGGCAGGGAGTTGCCGATCTGTATTTTCGGATACGTGTAAACACGATAGCTCAAAAAACGCGGGGATTTAAGTATATCGATTATGGTGCGCGATTTTGAGCCTGTGTCAAGTTTTTGTTGCAGTCGAACTGATAAAACGTTTCTAAAATACAACTTTCGAAGCCATTAACTACATACCAGGCACTTATCTCGATCATTCAGAATGCTAAATTCACGCCGAATGTTAATGTTTCTCTCTTTATATCTATATCTATCTATACTTATAATAAAGCTCAATGTGTGTGTGTGCGAGTGTGTGTGTGTTGGCGCTCTACAGGCCAGACCATTGGACCTACAGCTACCAAATTTGGTACATGTATACCTTGGAGGTCCGGAATGTGCACCTCGGAGCCCTTTTTTCGAATTTTTAATTAGAATTTGAATTAATTAAAATTTAAGCGAAATTTCGACGCTTTTCCGCTATAACTTCCGAAAATATGATCGCATAAACATAATTTTTACATCAATTTAAAGATTAAAAAATTAGCCTTCTAATGGGATTAGAGTTTTAATCTATAACTCAAGCTTCTATTTTTAACGAATTTTTAAAAAATATTTTAACCATGTTTTTTTAGCATGTGACTGGATAAAATAAAAGAATGCCGGAAGCTCAAATAAAAAAAATTATCATCGCAAAATAAATCTACAGAAATGCAACTTTTAGCAAGTAACTGGATAAAATGAAAAAATATAAAATGTGATATTTTCTCTAAAAAATAAATGCAAAGCAAAGGTTTCTACAATCGTGTGCAATATCTATATCATTAACTCAATAAATCTTCTTTATTTACGGTAAACCTGATTGAATTTAGACAGGATATGCATTGAAATCCCAACTTAATGGGATATTTATGTAATCGTTTGCAATATCTGTATCATTAATTTAATACTTTTTTCCCCTTTCTCGCTTTCTTTAAAAAAACATATTTAATATTTTGGCAACATCATCGAAATTTTTTTAAATATTTCGGAAGCATAACCGATGGTTAAAACTGACATTTATAAAATTAAAGAATATTATTTGGAAAAGGTGTACTTTTAGAACTTTCTGTCCATCATCTTAAAGAAAATATTAATTTCAGGTCAATCAATGCCCGGAATTACTTCAAGGCTAATGAATATGTGATTTAATTGAAAATTTTAGAACGCTTTACTCACGCCAAAGGCGGCTAGTATATAATATACATTGTAAAAAGGGCCTTTATTTTAATTGTTATCATGCGGTTTGTTTCATTAAGATGTTGCTTAATTAATAATGCAGTTGTATATTTTAATTTTAAAAAAATTGAAAAGATAATTTAAACATTTATTAAAAATAGTTTTCTTGAATTATATGCAGTTATTCAACACATATGCATAACTTAGATTTTTTTTAAAAAAGATCTTGCATTCTAGAGTTAAACACTTACCATCCTTATTTTTATCACAACACACAAATAAAATTATGAATTTAGATTTATCATCAAATTTTGAAAACTCCAATCCCTGTTTTGTGTCAATACAAATAATCAAAATTTTAATGCAGCTCAAAGCATTTGAAAATGTGATAGCGTGGGAACTTGTCAGTGTTTAGCGCATCCGGCATTTTTTTGTTTTGTTTTGTTTAGTTTAGTTATATTAACGTCCAGTTTAAAACAACACGAGGGCTATTTTGGGACGGACTTCGTGATTTTGAACCGCTGTCAGATGACAAGGACGACACCTGAACTGGCACCCCCCTCTCCACACCACACCAGCTGGAGGACTTTTGGCCTGACAGATTTAACGTGCAAGAGACCCCCTCACACGACGATTCTTCGGTGGAATCGAGTCTCGAACCTGAAACCCTCCGGTTCCGAAGTTTCCATATGAACATAAGTAAATTTGTAAATTTTAAAGACTGAATTCTGTCAAGAAAATTTTACCCTCTTATTGTTAAGCCAAAGTCCCATCTTCCCCTTGGGTGTTTTCGAAGACAATATGCAATTTTAGGTTTTTTCAGTTCATAATGATAAATAAATCTGCGTAATTTAATTTCATTTTAATTTCACATTACAGGAGCTAAAATGACTCAAAATGACTGATTATATGACACAATAATATTTGATAATGATGTCGTGTCCGTGTTTCCACGGAAAGAGGGTGCAGTAGCTTCTGAGTTTAGAGACCTCAGAGGACAGAAGTCTGACTTCTAGTTCCAATGAAGGTGACACACACATTCGCTTGCACAACCCCTTTTTACAGGGGGCTCATTCATACATCTCACAGATCGAACAACCATGCCTGTACCGGGACTCGAACCCGGGACGCCCAGATCACGGGGATGACACGCTACCCCTATGCCAGGACCCCGGCTCAATAATATGTATAATATCAAATTATGAAATATATTAAACATTAAAAATGGGCGCAAATGCGAAAAAAGTATTAAAATGCTTCTTTATGAAAATACCAACACCAGGTAATATTTTCACTATCAGTAATTTATAAATCAAATCAAATCAAAATTCTCTGATATGAATCTACTTGGAAAATGTATAAGTGTTCAAAACTGTTTTGCGATTTTTTTATTCCGATTTCCAAAAGTCTTGGTAAGAAAATATTTTCTCATTCTAGAGCATTAATAAATGTATGCTTTTCCGAAACTCTTTTTGTATTTAATATTTTAATAAATCTTTATTATTCATTTTAAATGGGATGGCAGCATTGGACAATGTTCCGAAAATGAGGGAGGGGAAAATGAATAAAATCAAGTCTTCTTAAACTGTGAATCGCATTCTTAATCGATGATACGGCGAAACGCCTGAAGTTCTCGTTGTTATAAGAGTAGCGGCTCTCCACGATTTTTGTTTCTTTATTTATTTATTATCATTTTTATTGTAATTAATATTTTAAAAAGTGGTGGCAACAACCACTCTTGTTGTCTTAAACTTTTGATTATTTCATGTATATTTAATTTGTTAAATAGCATTGTATTCTGTTGTAAATAATGTTTATTAAATTAATATTTTAAAAAGTGGTGGCAACACCCATTTTTGTTATTGTTTATTTCAAAGTGTTGGCATCGTCTTCTGTTATATTTAGACTTTCGAGTTCCAAAAAATAGAAAGGAAGAAGTTGTGTTATGACTAAGGAGGTCTGTGTTTATTTCTTATAAACTTTTTCCATATGACGCTCGTTATTTCATCGTCATGCAATTCTCCAGTTCCGATGCAAGATGGAGTCTAGATTAATTATGATAATGTCTGGAACAAATGATCTCGCAGGACGTAAGTTCCATTTTTAAAAAACTGTTTGTTGTAATTTTGTTAAATTTAATTTTTTTTCCAACAAAATTGTATAAACTAAAAGTACTTTTGTTAAAATTCGCTGTATAAACATTTTAATCTAAATTTAGCATCTTTAATATTTTTGATTTTTGTGAACTATAAACTTTAGGAGCAATCTAGAATTCTGAAGGCGATTACTCAAAAACATAATAAAAATAAAAGAGTAAAATTTGTCGTAAAAGTTTTTAAAAATTTAAAATCGTGTATTTATTTTTAGCTCAAATTGGCTAGAAACAGGAGTGATTGCTTATATTTCAGGGTGCATGTGAACACGATACATTTTTTTTAAACCCATCAGTTTTAACATTGTTAGACATTTGTCAGACCAATGCAGACGATATTTGGATCTAAACCTTTTTTATTCAGTCCTTGTGTTGTTTTTCCACTTCCAACCCATAATCTCAAGAAACAACCCATAAAAAGGACCCAAAACCCGACGTTTCAAAGCTAGGCTATTTGTTTTGGGCAGTGTCTTCTAATTTGGTGTACCCGAATCGTATAAATACGTGTACGTTGAAGATCTTTAAGAGAACAGTGAATATCAGGCTATGTGGTTGGCCTGCAGTACAGCCAATTTAAGATGATTTGCCAAGTTTTTATATTGAAACATTTGGGATCGAATCTTTAATTCGATTTTCTGTTTTATTTTAATGTAAAAGTACTTCAGAATGAATCCGAAAGATCGATTCATTAACAGCGTTTGATTTTAAATACATCAAACACAAAGAAAATAAATAGAATCGTTTGAAATAATCGGCCAAAATTCTGCTAACCCTAATCTCAACTCTGTTGGGGGAAAAAAAACAGGAGCTTTACTTATCTTTGGTGGGATTTTAAAGGTTGTTCTCCAAAGTTTGGTGATGTTAACTTTATTTAAAATTCAACCTATTATATTTTTTTTTGCTCCAAGAACGAGCTGTAATGATTCAGCTTCTCCCCAGCCTGACCATGGTGGTTTCTTTTTCACACTCTCCATCATTGCCATTTCCAGACTGGTCTCCTCAATGAAGAAGTTTTATGGCAGAGTCATTGCTTACAGATGGACAGGTGGAGAACCCTCCTTCTAAGAACGGACATCTGGTTCTTTAGAGAAAGTCCAGATAAAGGACCACCCGTGCACTCATCGTATCTGCGACACAAATGTGCAGCCTGCATTATGAACCACGAAAATTCCTGAGGTCAACTGTAGACCAATGAAGTTTTTGCTGAACGACGATTGGAGAATCGGCAGCCCAAATGCTCCAATGTGGAGGAGAGGTGTAGTTGGAAAGAAGATAGATAAGGTGAGATTTTTCGAGAAAGAAAAAAGAAGAGACAATGAGTTTTTTGGTGAAGAGGTCGAGAGCAGAGATCGGTGAAACCCGAGCTTTCGAGAGAAGATTCCACCCGAGGAATTCGGTGGAATCCTGGAGCTAACCCCGTTACCAGCGAGAGACTTTGACGGCCGGTTAGCTGTTCTCGTGAGTTTCACCGAAATATTTCGAGGAACTATTCTTGTGGTGTTCCACATGGGCTTTTCATTTAACCTAGATGATAAATAATATTTTTTCTGTAAATTAAAGCTGTAAATAAAGTAATTTGATTAAAACGCTACCCTTTATTGGATCGGACCAGATAGAGACGTTACAGAGCTAATGAACTTCAATAAATATGGTTTTTTATGGATACTGCTCTTCTCATTGTGCTTTGTCGACAGTAAATTCTTCTGCCAAGCTTTGCTATCTTTCGGGTCAATGTAACCTGAACGATCGCAAAGATGTTTTTGGTACCAAAGATGCAGAGCTAAATTGAACCTGTAACAAAGAGAAGTGACATAATCAACTCTCTTCGTGAGCAAAAGATGTTGTTTCATCCAAGTATGCGGAAAAGCGATGGGAAAAACACTCCTGGGTATCAAATAAAATCTCAAAACTCGACTGATGGTCCTTTTTAAGATGTGCGTACAGTAGAAGATTTGTTTAAACACTTGACATACGAATTTACTTAACTTCCTAACTAAATGGCGAATTTCATAGCTTCTTAATTAGAATATTTACTATTATTTTCATTCCTTTAATAATAATACGTTTTAAGGGACTTTTTTCATTTTAAATTATATTCTACTTTTCACTGAATTGCAGATTAAAATCAATCTTTCGATGCTCGTCTCAGACACGTCATTATATGCGAAGTGGTTGAATTTAAGAATCCAGTTTTCTACAGTAGGTCATTAATATATATTTAAACTCATTTCAGTGCAAAAAAATCATGCTACACTAATTATTAATTGATTACTATTTAATGAGCTAACTGACATATTTTTTGGATATCTTCCATTCTAATTTGTACAGAGACGCCATTCTAGCTGGAAAGGATGCCTTACATCAGTCTTCATGGTGCCTGCCTGAATAAAGCTATAAAAATATATAATTTGTTTTTAATGATTTATTCTTCGATGATGAATAGAAAAATTTTAACTTTTAAATAGCCATTAAAATTTTATTTCTATAAAATAAAATTTTGATGGAGGCACAAAGCATCCACTGTTTCATACACATTATTTTTATATTTAAATAATTGTGTTTGATTTGTTTTTTTTGTCGAATTATGATTGTTTGAATGAAGTAACACAGTGGAAAAAATATCATTCTTCATAAAGTGAGTTAAAAACACACTCCGAAACTAGAGGTTGTATTGAAAGTACCTTAAGAAAAATCCCTATAACTCGAGAAATATTCCAAATATGGACAAAATCTTAGTATCGTTTGAAAGCTAAAGGATCAAAGAAAATTTTGAAAATCATCGATATTTTGAACGATTTTCGAAGTTTCAGATGTGTACGTACAACTTAAGCATATTAGGATTATTATTTTGGAAAAATTAATTCATTAAATTATTATTTGGGATTATTATATTGAAAAATTTTAACTATATTTTTAAAACCTTTTTTTCTATAAATATAACTTTGCTTTGAGCACAAAATAATTACTGTTTTATACACATTATTTTGATGTGTAAATAATTGCAAATGGTTCATTTCTTGTCATGATTATTTGAATGAAGCAACAGAGTGGATGAATATCATTCTTCATAAAATGAGTTTGAAAAGAATCGAAGCTAGAGTTATTAGTGAAAGCAACTCCAAGAAAAATCCTTATAACTCGAGATATATTTCGAATATGGATAACATCTTGGTGTCTTTTGAAAGCTAAAGGATCAGAGAGCAACAAAAAATAATCTATATTTTAAACGATTTTCGAATCTTCAAGTGTTTACTTTCACAGCAAAAATCTAGACACAATTTTAACTAGGTTGAGGATTGGGCATACTCGATTCACCCACCGGCATTTGTTGATGGGGGATCCAACACCCTTTTGTTCAGTGTATAATAATCCTATGTCTGTTTCACACATTCTCGTGGAGTGTCCACGGTTTTCTATCCAGCGTTTTGCATGTTTTCAGAAGACTCGCCCTGAATTGGACGAATTGCTTTCCGAAACTCCGCATGTTGGGCTTTTTCGCTTTTTAAAAATTTAGGTTTTTATAATCATATGTAAACATTCATTCCATATTTAGCACAGTGCCTTAAATAATATCAATGTTGTGCTTTTCATAACTCACAGATAAACACTTTCAGTCATTTGGATTTTGTAAATATTCCAGATTAAGATTTCATTATCAATAGAAATAGATATTTTAATTTCAAGGATGTGGCGCAGCATGGCCAAAAATGGCTTTTGTGCCACTAAACACCAACTCAACTCAAGTGTTTACTTACACCTTAAATCAAAATAAACTTTCCGGAAGTCATTGTCAGCATTATTCTCGATGTTTGCAGCGTAAGTAGCTTATTGGCAGCCAAGCGTCCTGGAGAGTGTGCCAATTAAGATGAATATCTCGATACAAAGCGAGCAGATAGCATGTTGTTCAAATCTGCGCTATCGCAGCGATCCGTCATCATCCATCACACTCTCCGTTCTTCCCCAACCGTCCGCCTGCATGATAAACAGCTTATCCTGCCCTAGAAGTGCTCGGGCATTCTCTGGATTAACTGTGGTCCTCTCAGGACACGATTGCAATCGAAAGGCATAGCTGGCTTTTACCCACGAGTTAGTTCGCTTGGAAATTTGACAAATCAGATAAATGAAAACTAACCAAAAAATCATAGATAAAAAGTATAAGCATATACGGAAAATATATAACTAAATACAATTTAATAACAAAAACACACAACTAGCGTAAAAGCAATTTATTTACATTGTATAACAGAAATAAAACAAAACAGCAAATTAAGTCCAGTCAGATCCATTTTATTGATGGATCGAGATGAAGATAACCCCAACAGTATTATACACATCATTTTTAAGCTTTTAATTTAAATGAAAACACAGTTGTCAACAATCACGTGCGAATTTTCACCGCCAGTTGGCGTAACGCATATGTCTGACTTTCCTACGCCAGTTAGGGTAACGCAATGGGAATTAGAAATTTTTTATTTTCTTTTTCCTGTTCTCTCTTCATTTAAAAATACTTCAGAATGAATTCGAAAGATCGATAAATTAACACCATTTGATTTTAAGTACATCAAACACTAAAAAAGTAAACAGAATTGTTTGAAGTAATCGGTAAAAATTCTGCTTAATCTAACCTTGTTTCTGTTGGGATGAAAAAAAAAACAACTGTCTTTGGCGGGATTTATTCCTCATCTTTTTGACTCGAATGATAGTTTTTAATGAATGAAAAATAACCATTCCATGAACCGGAATAAAAAGTAGCCTATGTTCTGTTCCTGACTATAATCTGGGTTTGTGCTAAATTTCATTCAATTGTGTTCTGCCGGCGTGATTGAGAAACATCCATCCAAACTCTCCTATTTCTAATATTAATATAGATATAAGAGATAGCAAGTTTAATGGCCCGGTCAGCAGGAATTTGAAGTCAACTCACTTTTTACTACTCGCAATCTGTGAATTTTAGGTTCAGGCACGGTATGTCATTTAATTCGGTGGCCTGGTAACTTATCGTGCTTTATTAAATAAGTTAGTTCGCGCCACATTTATCACTGTACGGAATAAATACTTGATCCAGTTGTCCATTTTTTATGGCAGTTCTCAGTGGGAGGAAGCATTCGTGACAGTTTATAGAAATATCTGTTGGTGAAAATACTTTAATTTTAAGCTGTCGCTTCATAACAGTTTTTTAATGAATTTTTCAAGTTTTTAACTGTAACTGCTTTTTATTTCTGTTGTTTTTTTCGCATATATATATATATATATATATATATATATATATATATATATATATATATATATATATATATAAGTAATCAACCATAAAAACATTAAATAATTAAAACCCATTTCCAGAGTCATCAAAAATTAAATCGAAACTAATGACGTCTAACAAGTAATGAAACTAAACAAGTACACAAAAATAAAATAAAACCTATTTATGAAACAAATCTAAATTAATATAATTAAGTAAACGAAATTAAAAATTGGAATCGAAACAAAAATTATTTCGAAAGTTTAAAATACAAAAATTAAAAACCTTATCATTGTATTTGGTGAGCCCAAATGCAGCTACTACTAGAATACAGATGAATCTAAATAAATTAATAATATAAGCTAAGTAATATTGTTTAATTAAGTATTATTATTAATAATATTTATATATAATTATTTTACAATAATAGAATAATATTTATATCTTATTTAATCTCTCGCTTGGATTTCGCAACTGTTCATTTGGGGGACTTTTCTTTATCATTAATTACTTAGCATTCTGTAGAAATTTGGTGCCTTTATATAGTTGTATAGTTTTTTTCCCCTACAGAATTATAAATTGGGATATTATATTTGGGGCTGCCGGCATTTCAAGCTTTAATATTTCCTATTCCGTACTCCAAACTTTGTTCATCATTTTGCAAGTACTTGCATTCTAATGGTAATTTGCGTAAACTCGCGCGCCATCCTGGAATTCATGTACGTCATTCCATCGACCGCATTCTCTGCATAGGCGTCAGACTCATTTCCACAGTTCCGATAAGCACTTCCGCCCCTACTCAATGCGATCAGCATCCTTTGCTTAATCCGCCCGCGATTGCTGCAGAGCAAACAGATTCTACGATCTGCAGAAAACAAAGGTCAAGAGGTCTCCGGCAAATTTGGGGATGTCCAAGAATTATAAAGATATCCCAACGTTGGGAAACTGCAGAATAAAGGCCTTATCACCCGGCGAAATATCTTCGGCAGTTTTCTGTTTCACTAGACCTTAGTCCGCGCCCGTAACAATTCGCCATGGACAAAACTGCGCATGCTCAAACTTCGAGCGCACCAAATTGTTTTGGATAAGGCGATGTCAAGCCAAAGGCCAAACTGCGCATGCTCCAAACAATAGCACAACCTTCTCAATCAGCGAATTTGTCTATTTACCTTTTTTTTTTAGTTTACACTGCATTTTTTGCTTTTGAATGTCTTTTCTCAAATCTTCAAAGGCCATGCATGGAACGCAGACAGCAGTATTCAAACAAACGGAATTTAAAGCGCCATATTTTAAAATTCCATCCGAAAACGGAATTTCTGGAGCCTGTGAAGGAGTACAAGTTCCTTTGTAAAGAATGTAATGGAAAATGAATCGAAAATCATAATATTTCCAACACAAACAACTATCCTCTCGCAACTTTTTCTCTCGCAGCAGAATTTTTGGAGTAACCCCTAGAAGCTACTACCTTTGGCTCGATATCACCTTATCCAAAACAACTTGGCGCGTGCTCGAAGTTTGAGCATGCGCAGTTTTGTCCATGGCAAATTGTTACGGGCGCGGACTAAGGTCTAGTTTCCGTTTCTACCCTCAAGAACCGGTCAAGCAAATTTTTCGTCATCATCAACTTTTTTTAACCAGCTTGAAAATACCGACGGTAGTGATGGAAAATATTGTCTGCAGACAAAATTCAACCAATCATGTGTTGTCGTTTTCTGACGAAAAATGCGGACGATATTTCATTTTGTGAAAAGGTCTTTTGACTAAACTCTTTATCCTTATCGAGGTTCCTTGTGAAAGAATACGGAGTTGAAATCCACGAGTCAAACACAAGGCTCAACTTTGAATGATTGGGGAAGGGTGGCAATAACTTTTTTTGGGACCTCCCACTGCTTCAATAATAAAGAACCGTGCATAGAACTTGTCTATGTCATTTTTCGATTTGGGGGGGGGGGGCGAATGCCCCTGCCCTAGTCAGGTCCTGATTGTACAAGAGGTTGGGACAGCCGGGAATTTTTGAGAATTTCCAAACTTAATTGTGGTCACTTCTTTTCATTATCAAAGTTATGGAAATGAAAATACAGTTTTTATCTAAAATAATACCAAATTATTTATTTTTGAATCCAAATAAGCAATGTTTAAAGGACATTAGCTGTGTGTTAATTTCCTTACTTTCATATTAAAGTGAGCTACCCGGTACAATAACAAAAGAAAATTTTTGTTCGATCATATAAAGGTAGATGCGCACAATATTCGAATTCTCATCGGATGCAAATAGCATAAAATAATCAGTCATAAAATATTGCAATTCTGAACAATTTATTTCCTCACTCCAATTAGAATTTTAATGTGATATGTAAAATGACAAGCATAGCTCGTCATTGATTGTCCTTGCCATAAGCACAATGACGAGTAGAGCTCGTCGTGCTATATGGCATGACGAGTTATATTCGTCATGCGACTAAAGTGACTGTTGAATATAATAATAAATTTGATTTAAACTTTCTAGTGTATTGAATTCGAAGGCACTTTATTACTTATTTTGATATTATAGATTACTATCATATATCGTTTGATTGTCTTGGTACAAGTTACGGCCAAACTATTAGTAGTCATTCGAATAAATTTGTTCATTTATTCTAATAAACATTTGGCCTGAACATCTGACTTGCTAAATACTAAACATGCAGTGAAATAAACACCTTAATGAATAAGAGTAATGTAAATCAAGAAGACCAAAGTGATTCAGAAAAATAAAAAAGCAAACATATATTTAATTGATATTGATATTGGAACTAGTGATAGTGAAATATTACCAAGAAGCGTAGTGACTAACAAGTGAATTTTGTGAACACTCTGGAGTCGTAGACACATTATGTGTCTAAAATTATTTTTTTTAAAAATACCCGAGTGCTTAGAGTAAACGCGAAAACTAGGGGTTAATCCGAAATCACTAGAGGTTTGAAGAAATATTGAATTTGAACTTACAATTACATCCATACCAAAAATATAATTTTATTTAATAATTATAAATTAGTTAGAATTAAAAAATAAACTAGATTTTCTTAAATGAAAATTAAATAGCTATTTCACCCATAATTTTTGCATTTTTAAATCTTATTGAAAGGGATTAATTTATTTTTACGGTCGATTTCAAATAAGTTTGCTATAGAACGGGAAGTCTACTAAATCTTTTCGAAACAAAATGCAAAATATTTCACATTAAATATATCACATGACAAGAGTAATAAATTGTGTATCGATAATATGAAATAAAAAATAGGGAAATAGCATCCGAAAGAAAGAACAAATCCACAATGAAGATATATATTTTTATAATTTTTTTTTAAGTTCCGTTAAAAAAAGTAATCACTGAATTGGAGAGATACGCAACTTTGTCAACCATAGCAGAAAGTGCTCAAAGGAAGGTGCGCTCTTTTGAATAAAGAATGAAAATTTTAAATGTATATTTAAGATCGGTTTGTAATCTAAAATTTTAATTCCTTACATATTAAAACGCCAAAATTCCCATGGACTTTTAGTGGACTGTTAGTTTGAGGAATCATCAACTAAATCAGCGCTCGAAAATCACATGGACTCTTAATGGACTGTTAGTTTGAGGAATCATTAACTAAATCAGCGCTCAAAAATCACATGGTCTCTTAATGGACTGTTAGTTTGAGGAATCATTAACTAAATCAGCGCTCAAATTTTTATTTTTCAGACTCCCCGAAATGAGGTTTTTGTGTTTAGAAAGAACTGAAAATCGAATATGCCTTTTGGATGCCTTCATTGAACTCAACTTAAGTAAACATTTGAATGAGAAGTGCAATTTTAATGATGAGATCTTATAAGAAGTTTCAATTATCTAAATAACTGAGCTTTCTCATTATCGTATTAACATGAATGCAGATATAAAGATGAACAGACGCTCAACTCCTTATCGGATTTGGTTCAAAATGTGATAAGAATCAACATTTAGGATGCCAAAACTGTGAGTAAAAAAAAAAACAATTGATAGTTAACTGCTATTGGTGGTCTGTTGATACGGGTCTATATTTTATCTGCTAAACGAAATTTAATTCTTCTTGCTCTTTCCGTTTGTTATCAGAAAGACAAACTACATTTCAATAGATTTCCTTCGGAACTTGTTCTCGAGTCTAGACATGTCGCATAGACTCTAGACGGTGACTGTTTGGGGTAAACAAAAATGCAATGCAGTTGGCTGAAAGATAAACATGGTCACGGTGTCTGTCTTATCTCTAAGAACAAAACAATAGGTCAAATTGATCTCATTACTGTCATGGTAAGCCTAGATATTTATAATTGAATGCCTCACTTGCCAAATCGATTAACTCCATTTTTGGAATTTTATTAAATTTTAATATCAAAGCACTTCTTTAGCTCTTAACTGTACATATTCAAAACAAATCTCTCTAATAACAAGTATTAACACCACTAAATGGCAAAATTTTTTAGTCATTGAATAATAAATAATTTATGTCAGAAGCCAATCTGATTAACTCCATACTATAATGTATTTATATCATAATAAAAATATATTTAACCAGCTGCACTATTTTTCCTCTCCTACGGAATTATTCCCCAGTTACTTGACTAATGATTCACATTTTGCTATCATCGAATCTCAAGCAAAAAAAGTTCAGAATATCTTTTTCGCCAGATGATTGGTATAATATAATAAAAACATGTAAAAAGAAAACACCATTCCATATGGTTCAAATGACGCATCAGAACTTTTTCTCTACAAGTACTTCAGAAAATTCTATCAATAATAGAAAAGTATCAGTTACAGGGATACCAGTAAATTGGCTCAAAATGCACTGGATAAAATCAGAAAAGTCGAAACCCCATCTTATACAATTTA
Source organism: Argiope trifasciata (assembly GCA_026543055.1). NCBI lineage: Eukaryota > Metazoa > Arthropoda > Arachnida > Araneae > Araneidae > Argiope > Argiope trifasciata. The sequence continues at coordinate 853,030 of JAPMOQ010052775.1, read as the reverse complement.
AGTATGACTTTAACGAAGATACCGAATTTAGTGCCATAAATACCCGAAAAAGTGTAGCAGGTAGACCACTATGTTTGAAAAATGTGATTCAGCCTTTGTAGCATCCAACAGGTGGAACAGTGACAAGAGAAAAGAGGAAAGATATGATGGACTTGTTGAAATTTATTCCTCCTATTAAACATGAGTATTATAAAACTTCGAGGAAAAATCGACAGGATGGAAGCTCAAATACAGCTAACGAAGATGACATCATTTATAATGATGATAACACAATTTAAACAAAGTAATAATACTCGCAATGCTATGTACGAGTAACAGAATAGTTATTATTCATTTGTGCTAAACTATTTAATAAAACATATGTTTATATAATGACATTTTTCAGTAATAAAAGAGTAATTCAAAGACTGAATTTGAATCAATAATTTATTTCACTGCCAAATCGATTAACTCCCCCAATCACGAAAAAATTGTAGTAATAATTAAAATTATTCATAGTATATTCCATCTTATACTTTCTATATGTCGTCAAATCAAATAGGCGTTTGCAATAATACAGTCTACATCGTATTTTCAAATTTTTAATTTTAAAATAATTTTAAAAAACAACATATAATATTTTATCATTTTTCTCAACTTCTTGTTTTATGGAGTTAATCGATTTGGCAATTGAAGCATCCAATTAACAATTATGCAAATAGAAGCTGGTGAGAGGTTAGGTACTTAAAAATATTTTTTTAAGGGTTTTGATAATAAATTATTATTTTTCTTATTTAACTGGAGAGCTGCAACTTTACAATAAAAGAAACGCAGGTTGCCGAACTAAGGCCTTCTAACAGTTTAGACCTGAATAACGTTTTTAAGATTTTCAAAAAGTGTTTATAAGTAAGATATAGAGAGAAATCTAAAATTGCTTATTTTATTGTAATTTATATCCTTCTCAGTTTATGCTAAATTGAAACAAATGCTGAGGCGAAAGTTCAATTTCACTGATTCCCACCGTAAAGCTACTTTTTTTTATCAGCTTATGTATTCTGATGATGATTAGGTGTGTGCCCAACGTGGCGTTACACCGGTGAAAAGCTTACAATTACAATTTTAAAAAATAGAATTTAAATTGCTATCAAAAGACTCGCTACTCAAACATCATTTTCCCATGCACGTGTACGAGATGCAAAAGAAGCTAAAGGCAGCGCCAAAAATAACATTGAAATAAAATAAAAGCACAGAGAGAACGACAATTAAAGCATAGAGGGAAAGACAAAAAAAAAAATAAGAAGAAAAAGAAATAAAAAAAAAATAATAATACATAAAAATATAAATAAAGAATAGTCCATTATCCGGAACAAAAAGCTACAGATACAGAGCTCCTCCTGCCATTTTTCAAACAGAATATTCTCCACTTTGAGCAGTGCTTGAATTTCTCTGCGCAAACTTTGAAGAAAGGCAAATAATAAAGTCCATTTAAAGTCTGAAACTGGTGAAAAACATTTACACTAGAAAAAAGGATTTGTCACAAGGTATAACCGAGAAAGAGTAGTTTTCCTTTTGCCAAAAAAGCTTATCTATCTATCAGCTTGTGTAGTAAAAATACGAACATACATCTTCTTGGGGATCTTGTATCAGTGCATTTTTTTTATCAGTATTTTCTGAAATGATAGGCGTCCTGACCACGCCGCTCTTAAGATGTCTGATCCTTTGTGGCTAGCCATGATGTATTAGTAAACATCTTTCATGCACATCCAAAGGATTTAATCGCCAGATAAATAAGGTTTCTCAGTTTGTTTTTGAGATACAGTTTTCGATTTATTTGAAACTATCTGATATCCAACGCTTTGCTGCTGCAGAAGAAATAATTTAGGGACTATTGTTTGAATTTGATACAGTTATCTTGTTTAATGAAAAAGGATATTCCTTTTATTGTCGGCAATGAACACATTCATTGGAATTGAATCATATATGAAAGAGAAGCATAAATAATATTTACTCTTTTTTCATTATTTTTTTCTACAAACAAATATTCATTTTTATGTATAAAGTTTGTGTATTCTTTCAGAATTATAAAACTTGGTATTCTTTCAGAATGGTAATGAAGGAAACTATAGATTGTATTATATGATGCGTTGAATATTCGTTCAGAATTCTCAAATTTAATGTTAGGAAATGTGATTTCCTTGAAAATGGATTGAACATAAAAAATATATTTCTACCATGAAATCTTAAATATAGTTAAGAAGATAATTTTTTGAAAACTAAAATGGTGCAACATTATTTGTACTATAATATTTTCGGAAAGTTACTGAAAAAACACGATAAAATTTTATTAAATGTTTAGTTAAAATTTCAAATCTATAGGATGGGTTCCCCTAAATTTTTCTCTCACACTCTCTAATAAAATTATTACCCCAAAGAAAAACTTAAATTGCATTTACATACAATATCTACGAAATAATAAAGTCTAGCTTGAAATTTAGAGTCTTTACAGTTGTGTCTCCTTGGCGGTTGATTTATGTTAACCCCTTAACAGTCGCATAATTTTGAAGAAAAAGGTCATAAAAGTGCCTAGTTTTTTTATTTAAGAAAATTATACAAAACTGAGTGTATGTACAATTAATGTGTATGTATAAGTTTAATTTTTAGTTCATTTTTAGCTTGAAATTTTTAAAAAAAATCGGAAAAGCCAACATTCAGAGCTAATATGACTGAATGTTAGCTTTCCAACAAAGAGAGAAAATAAAAAAATGTGTTTTAAGCATTCAAACATAATTTTATCGCATTTACACATAATGTAAATAAATACTAGTCATTTTTTCTTGTGTGATAAATTTTAAAGCGTGAGATGCATAGGCCAGCATCACAATTAAGACAATAGCATTAAGTTTTCTTTCTGCTGACATCTAGTTTAAAATAAATGAGCTATCTCTAAAATCATTGCAAATAGTCTAGGGCAGCCATCTGGCATATATATTGAGTGATAAACATGATTCCAGGCATAAGAAATAGATTGTTTTAATATTTTTGGCGCATTACTTTTGAATACGGCTGCCCAGAAATATCACGGGCGCGAGAAATAGAGGTAGAAATATCCCCCGTCATTTTCACAGGAGCGAGAAGGATGGGGTTAAGATGTTTAGGTACAGATTGCACCCATTTTTCACTAAAATCAGATTGAACATTTTCACGTTCCTGCAACAATGTACTTTTCCATTCAATTGCACTGGAAACAGAGCATTCGCGAAATTTTTTTAAAAGACGTCCCCATAAATTTCCAAAGGGATTTATATCGGGGCTTTGGGGTGGACAATTATATAGTAAAAGCTCTTTATTCGTGGGGTATACGTTCCATAAATATGCCACGAATACAGAAACCGTGAATACGGAAAGATTATTTACATGGGTTTATAGGGGATATGTTCCTAGGAGACAAAATAAAGAATATATATATATATATATATATATAATATATATATATACACACACAATTTAATTGAAGTTTTTGAACATTTTGATTCATTATCTTAAGGCTTAGGCAATGGATTGAAGAATTTCGTCATTTTCTCTTGCTTGACAGTTTTTAAAAGCTCCTTCCATTCACACTGATACGCAGCAGTCGCAGTAGTAATTTGCCTCTTAAAAATAAGACCTCGTTCCATAGACAAATCAATGTTCATAAAGAAACCGCAAAGCTCATTTGCCATTCTTAAACCTTTACTAAGATTTTTCAAATGAAATGTCACGTTTCCAGTGCTTGTTGTAGCCCCTTTTTCAATGGGCTGTGAATTGAACATTTCCTAAAAGTCGGTTTCAGTCAAATCTTCTTGCGATTCAAGCCATTCTTGGATATCATTGATTCTATCTGTTCGAACCCATCTCGTCCTATTCCATTCGCGATTTCGGCCATGTTTGCAGTTTGCATTGAACAACATACTTCAGGCAAAGTTGTCATAAGATCTATTTTGCTTTTTTTATGAGTCCATTTGACGGCATTTACAAAGGATATCGGGTTAGAATCCTTTTATTATTATGTACGTACTTATTAGATCCGCGAATAAAGAAATGTTTAGCCGCAAATATAGGAATCAGGTCGCATTTTTTTAATCCGCGAGTAGTGAAAACGCGAATGAAGAAATCGCGAATAATCAGCTTTTACTGTATAGGAGGCAGGAACGCAATCGCTAAGCGTTGTTTCAGTTGCTTATCCTGGTAAAATAGCTACTTGTTGCCAAGAGAAAGTACAGCACTGGCAAATATTCCTTTATATTATCGAAGTGTGGATTCTCATGCATTTAGCCATCAATGAAATGCAGTCTCTCCGAGTCAGCAGCTGAAAACGAGTTCTAGAATTCTACCACCCCGTACAAACACTAGCATTAGTGATCTACCATCCCTCTCACAATTGCTTTCACATTTTTTATGTTCAACTTCTCGTTTGTCTTCCCTCAAGAGCAAGGTTTCTCACTGGATCAAAAAATGTCGAATGTGTTCTCATTACTAAGTAAGGCGGCTTTGTATTTCAATCAGAAAAATCATTGTTTTCATGCCCCTTGGCGAATGAATGTGTCTTACTTATGAAAAGTTTTTGTCTGGCTTGTTTTTATTGAAATCTTTTTTTTTGGTTGAGTGGAATAGGCTCCATAAATTAACCCCCCCCCCCATGTCATTAAAAGATAGTTCTCTCTCAGGGAAATATCTTTTAATTACCGTTATAATCACATTATAACCGTTATCTTTGCATGCAAGATTTGGCGATTTTACAACGAACGAGTAATAATGATACTCCATGTCCTTGAAAACGAGACGAAGCTTCCGTGGGAAAACTGCTGTCTACCCTTAATTGCGTTTTAGATGAGAGTTTAAATAAATAAAGGAAATGTAAGAAATTTGATTTTAAAAAATTTAGGATAAAGGAACACGATTATAATTTTCTCGCACAGAAGGCATTAATAATTTTGATGTGCGTAATACAAATTCATCTAATAAAGTGAAGTTTAATTTTTATTTTTATGAGGATTTTAATCTCTATATCTGTTATGGTTTAACTTTTTTTAACAAAATGAAAAAAATACATAGAAACTGCTTTAAATTGAAATTTAAGTGGATATCAGTAAAGCTCAGTTCTTTCAATTTGTATTTATGTATTCTTGTATGTATACATAGTCCCCAAGCTTTCACTTGAAATGAGCTAATGTATTTTTTATGTTAAAAGTTTTCAAATAAGCCTTTTTTTTTCTTTCAGTAAACCTACAGACTACTGGTAGGAAATGATCAATGGAGAGCAATTCCACAATCCCCCTTTTTTTTTTTATCATTGGTGGGCTAATTCTCAGCAATAATAGCTAGCTTTGGTGCACTAAGGAATGGGTTTTCTTTCACTCTTCTTATTGAAATCTCTTATCTGTTTTGGCAAAAATCTTATTTTGATCTATCTTAGGCTTATTTTCCTCTTGATTACTAGTTTTGAAGCGTAGCTGTTTCTTCGGTGTTTTCATTCTAATAGCGCAAATTTTTACAACATTTTGAAATTAAAAGAATTATTTTTTCAATAATGACAAATTATTTGTCATGCAGTTTTTTTTTCTATTTTTAATACATTTTAAAAAATAATTTAAGCCTATTTTAAAACTAAATATTTCATTGTTAAAATGGGACTCAAATCGTTTATGCTATTGCCATTTTTTACATTGTTGTGATTTGGTCATACTGATATAGATACTCGTCATACTGATACGAGTTTTCGATATAATGCTGATGTAATTTTCGACATGATGCTGATGTAGTTTTCGATATGATGCTGATGTAGTTTTCGATA
>JAPMOQ010052775.1:819064-833889 GCA_026543055.1 Argiope trifasciata | reverse complement strand
TAAAGTAAATTTGTCTCACTCGAAAACCGGTTTTAAAATTAAGAAAACCGGCTTTATGGAAGGCATGAATATTCTTCTTCAAAAAAAATTATCTGTTTTGGCCGATCCGTTTAGCAGCTTATGGTGTCGAGATGCCAATTTATTAACAAGTGAAGATATATTTGAATTTCTGTTAAATGCGCTAAAAATTTTAAATACCGAAATAACTTTGAAATTATTATATGCTTTAGAAGAACTAATTCAAGAATGAGCAGCATGCAGAATTAACAGCTATTTTGAGGTATTTGCAAAATCCAAAAAACATTTTTAGTTCAGCAAAGAAATCTATCGTGCTTTCTTTAACACCAAAAACAGAAATTATTAAATTGTCTTGAAAGATATTGTCTAGAATCTTCAGATTCAGATGAAGATCAAATCGAAGAAACTATTGATGTGCAATGCTTTTTTTTAAAAAAGAAGCCATGGAAAAATCAATTCAAAAGTTTCTTAAAGACCCTGAAGAAAAACTTACAAATCCGAAGAAACTGAAAGCTGAATTTTTATCATCTGAGGCAACGAATAAATGAATTTAAAAAGAAACTTAGATTTATTATTTGATGCCATGAAAAGTACAAAACCAAGATCAATAGTTAGTGAACGAATACTTTTAATTTCAAGCAATATCAAATATATATATAAATTATATCGAAAATAAGAGAAAGACAGCCATCGTACAGTGGATATTTTATGTTGTTTTCAATTCTTCTAGGAAAAAATTTAGGGAAAATAATACAAATATTTGAAATTTTTGTTAGATTTTTCGTTACTTTATGTAAGTATATTATGTTTGTGTCATCCTTAATTATATATATACACAGGGTGATTCATAAGGAATGGGGCAAAAAGAAAACATGGTTGGGAACATTGTAATTAATATATTTAGAAAATTCAAATTTACCTCAAAACTACATTTATTCAAGTGTTTACAGGTGTTCAATAACAAGACAAATGTCAACACGGTCATCAAGCTCCTGCCACACTCGTAATAGCATATTACCTGTGATGGAGTTCAGCACTGCAGTCATCCACTGCTTCTTGTACAAGCAGCCGGTATCCTGGAACTGCTTCACCCACCTGCTTCTGTGAAGCCGATGCGGTGGTTCTTTACGAAATTTCGGGCGAAAATGCCTTTGCACAACAATGACCGAGGAGGTTTTGGCATATTCGGAAACGCAGTACGCTTTCTCCTGCATGGACGACATTTTGTTTAACAGCGCCTTTAGTGGCAAGTTCGTCATTCGATGATTTTTCCCTGTTGCCAAATAGAACTTGTATAATTGTAGTTGCGGAATAAATTTGTTTCGGCTGAATAAATCTATTACGGCAGTCACACAAAGAAACACATTAAAATGAAATGAAACACACAAATCAAACAATGAAAGACATTAAAAAATGTGGAGCAAAAAGTACACTCGAAAACTGAACCTTAGAAAAGTTCTTTGTAAACACAAATAACTTCCCGTGCAGAAACTATATATATCCACCGCAGAAACAAATTTAAAAAAATGGTGCTTTTCTCACCATTTTTCAAATTTGGGAACTATACCACAGAAACACAGTTTTAAAAAATTATATTTACAAAAAAAAAATGTTTGAAAGCAGCTATATTCAAATTCAGTTATATCCTATGTTCCTGTAGTTCGGAAACTTCCCTCCGTGCGCATAAACGTTTGACTCTATTTCGTTCATTACGACTGGATCTTCTTGGGCATAATTCATGAGAAATTTCATTCGCCCTGTTTACTCTTTTTCGCCGATTTCGTTTTAAAATTGATACGGCACGACTTATACTCATTGTAAAGACTTCCTTCCGTTCATTTTTCAAATGTGTTCGCTTGAAATCTTATCAAACCGCGAGTTGCCGGGGCCAAGCATGGTAGAAGTGCTGCTAAACGGCAATTAACAAATTAAGCCTGATTTTCCATCCACATAAGCGTTATATATATATATATATATATATATATATATATATATATATATATAATATATAATATAATGTAATGAGAGGGAGATAATTTTAATATGTACTTGAGCAGAAATTCATGGAGCTATCGATTCAAGTCCAGTCGCCTTGAATGAAATATCGAAGAAGCTTCAAAAAAAAAAACTTCTCTGATAAAATAAATATAAAAAAATAATCCTTTATTTAAATGAGAGGAAAACAAACATAAAGAGAAAAGAGATCTGCAGAAAACTTATTCCTTCAAAATTTTAACCTATGGAAGATAAGAATTCGAAATTTTTGCCGCTAAAATCCTTTATTCTGTTGAAAATTATGCTATTTTGCATGAAAATGGGACTTGGGAAAGGTCAAGAAGTTTTCGAAGATAAAGTTTATTTCTTTTTACAACTACAATTATACTCAATCTGTTGCTTGGTATGGAAATAAGGTATGAAAATTCAGGAAGCTTTCCAAGATAAAATTATTACATTTCATAATTACGTAATAGTTCCAGCCTATTGATGAGTATGAAAATGAGATATTTTATCCTTTTATTTATTTATTTTGCATTTGTTCAACCTTCCCTTTTTAATATCCAACCTCCTTTCTTGTCTCATAATTGATTTTAGACGAGAAATGTCCTTCCGATACTAAAGATTTAGTTTTGTTCAGCATCCCGACTGTAAAGTCTCTATTCCACCGATGACTTCACAGCACTTGGAAACTGGAATGTCCTCCAAGTGAATAGACTGAGCGTCGCTTTGAGCATCTAAACAGGGTTCAAAATTACTAGACTTTTCCTGAAAATTACCACCGTATTGTTTTAAAAGAGGATATTAAGAAAAATAAACTAAATTTCGTGTTTGGTAAGGTTTATTTCTAAAGCACTTTCCAAACATGCTCATTTGAAAAAAATTTATGTTCAAGCTGCCTATTCAAAACAAGAAAAGAAGAAAAAAAAATCAAATTACATTAGTAGACGATAGATATTTCAAAAGCTAAACTGTGAAAGTCGACTCCAAAGTAAAAATAAAAAGGATGAATCACCCGTTTGCTGCCTTCTGATAATCTCGTGCTTGTTTCAAATCTTTTTAAATTGATTAATGACTTACATTAATTAAGACAGAGCTGTATTAATTATTACATTAATTAAGATATTTGTAAGAATTCAGAGAATGTTTAGTTTGGAAAACAAGTTGTAACTTTGGTTGGCGATAAATCGCCAAAGGTGGCAACCTTCTATGCAGTATTTTCGAATAACCCTATTTTAATTAGTTGAAATGATCCCTGAACCAACGATCTTTATCGATTAAGCAAACAACATTTTAACTTGTTTGGTTTATTAAAAAAAAAAAAAACATTTCGTGAATTTGGCAATAAGACGATGATTTCCATGGGAAAAACTACAACAAGCAAACGATAGATAATTTCAAAGCTATAGAGTGAAAGCCGACTTCAAAATAAAACTACATTAGCGGATGACAGATAATGGATAAACTCTACTGTGAAAACCGACTAAAAACTAAAAAAAGGGAATAAAACGCCAATTTATTTTGATGCTTCAACGATTTGTTGCCTTCACATTTTGAGGTTCCAAAAACCTCAAGCGAAAACAACGATATGTTCTCACATGATTTAGGGTAACCGATTACGTTTGAGGGAAAAAAATTTGAAAAATTTGATTTTTTAAAAACTATTTTTGTTTTTTAGATGTATTATGTGCTTATAAGCATGATTACTTATAAGCACTATAAAAACAAAAACATTATTTGAAAATATAATATATTTTGAGAAATTGAAAAATGTGTAGTCAGTTTTAATGAAATTTAATCGAAACGGTTAACGCTCCGCGCAAAATTGTAATGATACAAACCGATTTCTCTTAGTGCACAAGTTATAGAATAGAATGATGACTGAAATGAACAACAATCTAAGAAGCATGATGAGATGCAACGAAATTACGGGTAAAAAGATACGTATATATGCATTTTTTTTTCCATACATTCGCAATTTAATTTTTCTAAAAACACCTATAAATGAAAAAGTATTCCGCCAACAATAAAACTTTTGATTCATTTCATTGCCCATATTATTTAAAATACAAGTTGAAATTTTTACGTAAATACCTCTCTTAGTTTTTGAGCTACCATGATAACGGTAGAGAATGTTTATGAAAATTAAAATTGAAGTGAAAGTCAAATTTTAAAAGAAAAATATTTTTTGCTTAAAATTTCACTGGATTATAAGTTAGACCTTCCTTTTCTAAGAAAAAACAAACCGTGTTTGAAAGAGAAAAGTCTGAATGACAAGAAATCACAGTTTTTTTTTTTTTTTTTAAATCGCCCATATGGTCGTATACCAGTTTTTTTAACGTAGTCGGACACCTTAAAAAAAACCTTGGCATTAGTTAGTAGATAATTTTTATGGCGATTGATCTCGAGCGATGAAATAGAACTGCGATCATTTTCACTTCGGCACGCTGCAATGAAGTGGAAAGAAGGAGGGAAATGCTTTTCTCTTCACCACGTGACCGATTGCAGTGCGCATGCGCCTAGAGTCGCTTTCGATGCCTTTCGTCCATCCGCCACTCTCGAGAGCGTCAGTGGGTCGGAAGATACGATTGAGTGCGACTCTCAGCGAGATTGGCATCGCCTCCGACCATCACGTGTTATCAACAGGTGAGTCATTTCTCTGCCAGAGTTTCGAGACTCGTTTTCTGCAAACTTTTTCGACGATTTTAAAATGTGCAACTTTTTGGAGTGGGAGAAACAATATAGAAAAGGATGGAAAGTTTGATGGGGTAAGTTTCTGTCATATTACGTATTTATCTTTTGTTAAGCCATCCGTTTAGGGAATCTCTGAGTCGGAAATTTTAAAGAACAATATTAAATAAAAAGGGAAAATTTGCACTTTTAGAATAACTTTCCTAAGCACTGTGATTTTCAATTATGAGTTCAGTCTTCAAATAAGGTCAGGGCAGTTGGTGCAGTGTAAGTAATTAAAGTAAGTTGGTGCAGTATAAGTAATTGTTCAATAGAAGTAATTAAATAAAAAAATTAAGTTAGATAAAAAAAATTAAGTGATTGAGTAATTAAAAAATATGGAAGCATTTTTTATTCGAGGATTTTTTTTAATATTATTATTTCATTAACTTCTGTAAACAAATAACCAAAATTCCAGATATTTCATACTCCCAAATCCAGTATTTCTAAATTTATATAAAGTATACAAATTTTCTTTCCCTAATTTTGTTTCATAACACATTCGAAAAATGGTTACGCGTATTGCATTACAATAAAAACGAAGAAGATTTTTGAAAATTGAGCTTAGATGCTGTGGATGAGAAATATTTTGTATTCTCATTTTCAGAATACTCTTTATCTTCAGTCTGAAGTTTCTGTCCAAAATCCTAGAAATAATTTATTTAAAAATAGGCAGATGACTAATATTTTTTTGAAATTCCAAGTGGTATGTTTTCTTATTTCCAAAACACCTGTTAATATAGATACTTATATTCTAATTTATTAACACTCGAAGAGTTTGAAAAAAAGATGACTAAATCAAAATAGTGGCTAAAAAATGTGAATTTTGTACTCTAAAATTGAATCTTTGCCGTTCTGTTCTTATAAAAAAAGCAATGCAAATTTGGAAAATGCTTCTTTTTTCCCAATGTCGAGTAACTAAAAAATATAAAATAATGAAAAATTATGAAATATAAATTATTTTCTATGAAATAAAAACTATTAAAAATGAAATGAAATCTAGGAAATAAAAATTATGAAATATAAATTATCTTCTAATAAATTTTTTTAAATGATTCTTCCTGCTTCGCGATTGAAAGCATTTCAAAATGTGTGAAGAAAAACTGAAAGCATACATTTTTATATATTAATGCTTATAACATTATAATTTTATGCTGTGGTAATAATAACTTAGGGATTTAATGAACCTAATTTGTCCACTTTTAAAATGGAAATAGGGACCTTAATTGGTATAAAAATATTTGAATTCCTATATACATTTCTAACACATTTGTTTAAAAATATTTCTATATTTATAAATAGAGAAGTCACCTTTATTTGAAATACTTAATTAAGGAGTTTTAAGTAGTTTGTATAATTTCTCTTTTGATCTTTCAATCTATGTCATATACTAGTATATGAAATATAGATATTAATTAGGCATATTATATAACTGCAAATCATACATCAACGATTAATATTTCGTTTTTTATCATTTTTTAAAAATTTGTGTCACAAAATATTTTTGTGACTCATTTTTGTATCATCTAAAATTTCTATTAATTGTACAGAATAGATAGAAAAAAACTGAAACCTAGCTGAAAATTGTCAATTTTAATATCCTGAATCTCCAATTACAAGTGAATTAAGGAATCGATGATCATGGAAAACTCATCTATGCTTAAATTTTGAGATAATCTCTCGACTATTGTAAAACCCTCTGCGCTTTCTCGCAGGCGTTAGGATGGTTTTAATTCAATCAAACAGAGATGAGGTTTACTTTGAACAATGAAACTCGCTGTTTTATGAGACGTACGCGTTGTAGATGGTCCGTAATACAGAAAGTAAAAGGCACTGATTCACAGTAAAATATTCCAGAGAGCAATTTTTATTTAACACTAGAGGCATAAACCTTAAATTGTAAAGAATGCATGAAAAATTACTTTTCATAAAATTTAGTAATTATATTTTTACAAAATAATAATGATCTTTTTTATATTTAAATTTTTATTTTATATGCTGCTGCCGAACGATAACTTCCAAACGATATTTCCAAAAAATAATCTTGGAAATATCGTTTGGAATTAGAAATAGTTATCTTGTTTAATTACGAATGATAGGAAGAATGATATTCATTTTCTTGCCGGCAATGGTTATATTCATTGAAATTGTAGGATATATAAAGGAGAAACATAAATAGTATTAATTCTATTTTTATTATTATATTCTATGAACATATTTTCATTTTTATGTATTAGATTTGTGTATTCTTTTAGAATTGAAAAGCTTGGTGTTCTTTCAGATTGGTAATGAAAGAAACTATTTATTGTATCTCGTTATTCATTTCATATTCTCAAATTTAATTTTAGAAAATGTGATCAAAATATTTTCTGTTAAATTTGATTAAACAGAAAATCATAAGATCTTAAATAAGTCGAAAAGACAATTTTTTGAAAAACTAAGATAGTGCAAAATTATTTGTTTTATATTTTCGGAAGTTAATGCAAAAAACGCTAAAATTTTAGCTGAAATTTCAAACCTATAGGATTGGTTCCCCTAAATCTTTCTCGCTCACTCTCTAATAAAACTACTACATCAGAGAAAGATTTGCATTTCCTTTGCGTACAATAACTACGAAATACTATCGTCAATATTAAAATCAATACTTAAAAATCCGTTTTTTTTAACTCTTTTTCTGTGGTATTCCTCTCAAATTTGAAAAATTGTGAGCAAAGCCCATTTTTTAAAAAAATTTATTTCTGTGGTGGATGTATATAGTTCCTAAATGAGAAGCTATATTTTTTTATGAAGAACTTTTCTAAGAACACAATTTCCGAGTGTACTTCTTGCTTCACATTTTTTTAATCCCATTTTGAAATGAGCTGAGTTTGAATATAGCTGCCTTCAAACAATTTTTTTTTGTTGTTGTTGTTTGGTAATATCAACTCGCGGTTTGATAAGATTTCAAGCGAACACATTTGAAAAATGAGCGGACGGAAGTCTTTACAATGAGTATAAGTCGTGCCGTATCGATTTCAAAACGAAATCGGCGAAAAAAAGGAGACAGGGCGTATAAAATTCTCAGGAATTATGCATAAGAAGATCCAGTCGTAATGAACGAAATAGATTCAAATGTTTATGCGCACGGAGCCAAGTTTCTGAACAACAGGAACATAGGATAGAATTGAATTTCTACTACTTATTACTATTTTAGGTGCTTTAAAACACAACTGTTTGAGAGTGTGCAGGTGGAGAGAGAGACAGCTATTGACTATCCCGAAAGGAAAGTTCGTTTGGCGAATCGGTCCATGTAGGGCTGGACAATACATATTCAGCAGTCGACCACAACCAATCCTGTCGATACTGCTGCGTTCAGTGGTGGCGGGGTGGTCAGCTGTTTACAAGAAGCTGCTTTCAAACTTTTTTTTTTTTTTTTTTTGTAAATATTAACTCTTAATTAACTCTTTTTTTATGGTATAGTTCCCAAATTTCAAAAATTGCTAGCCAAGTCCCATTTTTTTTTTTTAATTCTGTGGTGGAAGTATAAGTTTCTGCACGGGAAGTTATTTGTGTTTACAAAAAACGTTTCTAAGGTTCAATTTTCGAGTGAACTTTTTGCTTCATATTTTGTATGTCTTTCATTTTTTAATCCTATTTTTGGATGGACTGAATTTGAATATAGCTATTATCAAACTTGTTTTTGTAAATATTAATTTTTTTAAAACTATGTTTCTGTGGTATAGTTCCCAAACTTAAAAAATGACCAAACTATCTTTTGCTAAACCAAAGTGGTTTAGTAGATGGCGCGCGAGAGAAGCGGTCCGAGAAAAACTGCATATTTCCTGGGGGTTGACGAGCATGGCGCGGGCCCCCCTAGTATCAATTAAATTTATGTTTTCGATTGCATAGATACAAGAGTTTGAAAATCGATTTATTTCATTTTCGGAGCGCTTGTTGCTTTCTTTTATACGAAGTAAGGAAAAATGAACGCAATCGTCGAAAAAATCGAACTCCAGATTTTGATGAATTCCCCATTTTGCATGAATATCTTGCCAGAATTTTATACTCTCTCGGTAATCCTCAAGTTATGTTTACCTCCCACTTTTTGTCCGGAGAGCTTCACTGATGACGCGTTCCAGCTGAGTGACTCGGAGGGAAGGTGAATCCATTGGTCAAGGTCAACCGCCGGTTTGCCTCCCGGAACTGAATTCATCTCTCACAGCTGATGAAACCGAGAGTCCTCAGCTCCTCTCAGCGGAGGGCTCCTTCTTATCAGTCAGAGTATGCAAAGAAACAGCCAACACAAAATTTCGATTTTGTGTATGTTAAACCTTCTTAAAGTATCCGACTTCGTTGGAAACACTGGTTATCAACCACATTGGCGAATTTTTTAAAATTGTTATTTCTTTTATTAGTTCAGACTTTCCTCATTCCAAAACAGTTTATCTTTTCTGGGAAGACCTATCATCCAGGGTCACGTACTTTTTCAGCTAAAATGTGTGTTTCACTTCCATTTTCTCAAAACTTTATAATGTTCATAAAAATTATCCACCGTTAACACGATATCTGATAAACTAATAGAGGAATTCCGCGTGTGTTTTAAATAATATAGGCAATGAAATGAATCAAAAGTCTTATTGTTGGTGAAATATTTTTCCATTTATGTGTGTTTCTAAGAAAATTAAGTTGGAATTTATGGAAAAAAAATGCATATATACGAATATTTTTATCCAATGGGTAAAAATATTCGTATATATGCATATATATACGAATTTCGTATATATATGCATTTTCGCATATATATGCATTCGTATATTCGTATATATGCATTTCTTCTTTTCATCTCATCATTTTTCTTAGACCTTTTATCATGTCATTTAGCATTGTATTCTATAACTTGTGTACAAAGGAAAATAGGATTGCTGCATTACCATTTTGTGTAGAGTGTGAACCGTTTCGGTTAAATTTCATTAGAATTTGCTACATATTTTCCTGTTTCTCAAAATAAATTATATTTTTTAATACTTTTTTTTTGTATTTATAGTGTTTTGTATCATAATTTGACAATACATCTAAAAACTGCACTTTTAAATAGCTTTAAAAAAATTAAATTTTTCAAAACTCCTTCGAACGTAGTCGGATACCTTATATGATAATAGGTGCTCCTGTTGGATGTACTTTGGAAAATATATTCAGGTATATTTGAACATAGTGCATAAAAAAATGTGACGATACAGATAAATGAATTTTGGCATGTACCGCTTGCACCAAGATTGTATACAAAATTTTCGATTATTGTACCATATTCATAGAGATTTGGTGCAATGTTACTAGTACGCAATATTTTCCAGTTGAACTGAATCCTTTATTTACTTTAGAAAATATGGTTATTTCTAACTATTGTGTTTATTTATATAAGCATTCAGACTCACATTTTTTTTTTAATTCAAAAAGAAAGAGATTGTTAAAAAAGACTCTATCTCAATCGTAACTTTTACTGTCGATATGTTAAAGAGTTTCAAAAATCTTAACAATGACCCAGGGAATAAGGAAAAAAAAATCTTTTTATTTCCAATCCAGTTAACTAACAAATGAAATATTTGTGAAGTTTGAAAATTTAATCACAGAATATTCACATAAAATTGCATTATTTCGCATGTTTTAAGAAGAAAAAGAAAAAAAAAAAAAAAAAAAAAAATATTTAAAAATATACATTGGATATTTTTTCAAAATCTTAAAAACCATTATTTTACTGCTCGTAGCATTCTGAATTCAAAAAATGGTCAGAATTTGTAAAATTCATATTAACTTGAATGAAAATGTTTTTACGTTAAAGTCATGTACAAAAATGCAGGAAAAACTTAGGAACTTTTAAAATATCACAATTTATGCTAAAATTAACGAATGTGAACGATTATATGCAATCATTTTTCCTGCCAAGATGCAACAGAATTTTTACTTGAGACTTCTGATCGCACAAAATGTTAAGCCCTCTCCCCTTCAACTCTCAGAAGACAGAACAGAACAAAGAAAGAATTAACTTAATCTAAGAAATATTTAATTGAAAAATGAAGAAATTGTGTAACAAAACCTTTAATAAAATATTTTAAGATATTTTTTTTAACAAATGTTTTGGTTTCATTTTTTGAGCATTCCAGACTTTTTTTTAGTGAGTAAGTCCGATTTTTTTCAGCAAAAAAAAAAAAAAAAAAAAAAAAAAAAGCTCTTCAAATTTTCAGTTTAATAAAAAAAAGGAAGTGTCTATCAGAAAATCATTTCAACTACCTTGATAAATTGTTTTTCCTCTTCAACATCTTCTTGACAGGGAAGTTGACAAACATTTCTGAGGCGAAAAGTCCAGTTTTGTCCGTTTCATTCACTCTAGTCAGCGACCCGATCAAACAAAACAAAAGAAAAAAAACCGAGTTCGTCCTGAAATGGCCCAGGGGCCAACGCCCTGCACGGAGCATCCTCGCTAGGTGGGCGTCAGTCGAACCAGACAACCTCTGCCGCGACTTGGACGGCGACTTCCTTCCTCTCCGCGGCTGGTTGAGAAGCAGGTGGGTGGATGAAAACCTCTCGCTGCTTGCTGCACTCTCATTATAGGATGCTCCCCGAATCCTTTATCGACTCGTCTCCGCATAGGCCATACACATTTCACTCATAAGTATCTTTTATTTGGCCAAAACGCGCCAATGTGCGGTAGCTACCAAGTATTCAACATGCTTTGATTGAATGTCCTGTTTATAATTCTGATCGTGCCAAATTTCTTAATTCGTCTACTTTAACAATAAGAGACTTGGTGGGTGAAAAATACCACCCAAACATTTTTAAATTCTTACGAGCTATTTGCTTTTTCACTTGCATTTAGCACTATTTTTAGGCTCATTTCCTTTTTCTTAAGTTTTATACAGATTACATAATTGTCTGAAATATTCATGATTCATTATTACGAAATTGAAGTTGCTAAAATTATTTTAACATAATACTTAAGTAATTTTATACTTATACATCTGTATTTATTGGTGAATGTTTTTAACATCTTTTGTTACCATTTGATTGGCGCAGTATGGCCAGAAATGGCTTTTGCGCCTCTAAACCAAACAAACAAACCAAAACCCCGAACCCTTTCTCGATCGTCTAAAGACACTCTTTTTAAGATGTCAGAACATGATCCTGTTTTCGTTGGGAGGTTTCGAATAATTGCAGCTCGAAATTGCGAAGGTAATGAGCAAAGCATAAACGGCAATATTCGTCAGCATCTTATAATCGCGTATCATTTTTCAACTGCTTTCACCAGCATTGCATTGCTTTATTTTGGAGTCGGCTTTCACAGTATAGCTTTGGAAATATCTGTCGTCTGCTGGTGTAGTTTTATTTTGGAGTTTGACTTTCTCGATATAGCTTTCGAATTCTCTATCGTCTGCTGGTGTCATTTGAATGTGAAGTTTGACTTTCTCTGTATAGCTTTTAAATTGTCTATCGTCTGCTGTTGTCTTTTTTTCCCTTCAAAATCACAAATTAAAACACCAAACCAAACAAGATAAAACATGGTTTATTTAATCTATAAAAATGGCTCGTTCAGAGATCATTTCAGCTCATTAAAATAGGGTTATTAGATTAAGCAAGGAGAAATTATTTTAAATATTCGTTTTCCATCTGTTATTTTGTTTTTACCCGCATTCAATCAGATCGCGATTCCTTCAGAACGAGGATGAAATGGTACAGCTTTGAAATTTCCGATCGCGATAAGAAGAAACACTGACGGCAACAGACGCAAGACTCCGGTTCTCAACTTCGCTTTGACACCCCGATGCTGCTCCGTTTCACGCGCGCTTTCTTCTTCGCTCGGACCAGAGCAGCCTCTTCCCCCCCCCCCTGGAAACGTGAGGCGCGGTATCGCTCCGACACGAGCAGGAACCGATGTGGGGAGGAGGCGTTCCAGCTGGCGACAGTTCGCGCGGTGGCACCGAACCACTGCCCTTTCCTTTGTTTCGTTGCTAGAGAGGCGATTCAGGAATGGTGGGGAACACGAATCTTAACCCCTTGACGGTCGCATCATTTTGAAGAAAAGGGTCATAAAAATGCCTATTTTTTTATTCAAGAAAATTATACAAAACCGAGTGTATGCACAATATTTGCATTCAGTTTTAATATTTTAGTTCAATTTTAGCTTGAAATTAAAAAAAAAAATCCGAAAAGTCAACATTCAGGGTTATTATGACTGAATGTTAGCTTTTCAACAAAGAGAGTATTTTCTCTCTTTGTGTTTAAAATGTGAAAAATATGTGTTTTAAGCATTCAAACATAATTTTATTGCATTCACACATAATGTAAATCAAAGCTAGTCATTTTTTCTTGTGTGATACATTTTAAAGCGGGAGATGCATAGGCCAACATCACAATCAGGACAATAGTACCGAGTTTCCTTTCTGCTGACATCTAGTTTAAAATAAATGATCTCACTCTAAAACACAACAAATCGTCTAGGGCAGCCATCTGGCGTATATATTGAGTAATAAACATGATTCTGGGCATAAGAAATAGATTGTTTTAATATTTTCGGCGCATTACTTTTGAATAGGCCAGCCCGGAAACATCACGGGTGCGAGAAATAGAGGTAGAAATTTCACCCCGTCATTTTCACGGGAGCGAGAAGGAAGGGGTAAAAGTGTCCGACTACGTTGAAAGCACTAGTTTATCGAACACACTGGCGAATGTTTTTTTATATTGTTCTTTTTTGTTGACTTTCCTCTTTCCGAAACAGTTTATCTTTACTGGAAAAGAAAAGGCCTGTCATCCAGGGTCGCATAGTTCTCCACTAAATTTCTCTATAATTTCAATTTTCTCGAAAGTTTATAATCTTCATAAAAAATTCTCCACCGCTAACACGATTTCACAAAAACTAATAGAGATATTCACATAAAAATTTCAGTGTGTGTTTTAAAGAATGTGGGTAATGAAATGAACTGAAAGTGTTAGTGTTGGTGAAATTATTTTTCATTTATAGGTGTTTTTAGAAAAATAAAATTGCGAATAGATGGAAAAATTTGCATATACGCATACTTTTTACCCAACACTTCTTTCCATCTCTACTTTTTTCTCAGATTGTGGTTCATTTCATTAATCGTTATATTCTATAACTTGCGTACAAAGGAAAATAGGATTGCTTCAATACCATTTTGTGTAGAGTGTTAACCGCTTTGGTTCAGTTTCATTCAAATTTACTACACATTTTTCTATTTTTATCAAAAATATTATATTTTCAAACCATGTTTTTACACTCATAGTATTTTGTATTGTAATTTACCATTGATCTAAAAACATTAGTTTTAAACAGTTTTTAAAAAATCCATTCTTTTCAAACATTTTCCTTCGAGCGTAGTCGAATGACTTAACTGATGAGTGCTTAGACAGGGTACCGGAAAATATTGTTAGCCCCCCTCCCTTCTCTGCTTCACTGCTTTAGTATTGAAGAGCCGTGTATAAAAATACTGTAGAACCTGTTTGTAGTATTTTTCGTTAATTAATTTAAAATGATTCGAAAACAAAATTAAAAGCATTCTTAGAACCACATTCAACTACTGAATTTAAAATGCAATTTAAAAAACTTCTAATGCAAGGTTTATATTAGAATGCCTTCAAAATCTATCCTAAGCATATGTGTATGAGAGAAACTTCTAAATCTCATAATCTAAATATTAGTATACTAGGGATTCCGCCCCCTGCTCGCCAACCCCCAGGGACTGCTCATTCAGTTCCTCGCGGATCGCTTCGCTCTCTCGCCATCTACTAAACCACCTCAG
The DNA here is from genome assembly GCA_026543055.1 of Argiope trifasciata. NCBI lineage: Eukaryota > Metazoa > Arthropoda > Arachnida > Araneae > Araneidae > Argiope > Argiope trifasciata. The sequence continues at coordinate 819,361 of JAPMOQ010052775.1, read as the reverse complement.
TCCAGCAACAGATCTATTCAAATAGTTTATTCCGAAATGGGTTAAAACAAGGAAAGACATTAAAAAATGTAAAGCATAAAGTACACTCGAAAACTGGGCCTTTAGAAAAGTTCTTTGTCAACACAAATAACTTCTCGTGCAGGAACCATATACATCCACCACGGATGCAAATTTAAAAAAAATGGGGTTTTGCTCAAAATTTTTCAAATTTGGGAACTATACAACAGAAACAGAGTTTAAAAAAAATTAAGATTTACAAAAAAAAAAAAAAAAAAAAAAAAAAAAAAAAAAAAAAAA
>JAPMOQ010052775.1:750068-813155 GCA_026543055.1 Argiope trifasciata | reverse complement strand
TATATATATATATATATATATATATATATATATATATATATATACAGTGAAACCTCGTTACAACAATATTTTAGGGACCAAATAAATATATTGTTGTAGAGAGGCATATTGTTATATCGAGGGCCCACATATTTTGAGCATATAATAAGAGTTTTTATTATTATTATTAGTTTAAGGTGCATAACATACTACTTTTAAGTCTATATTTAGAAGAAATTAATTTGTAAAATACTAATAATAGTGGCTTGAATACTAAAAAAATAAATAAGATAAATTCAGAAACTTTTTATTGAAAATAATCCAATATTTTTGTTTGTTTATTCATTTTTTTAATTGTTAAGTTCACCAATACTGTATGTATTGAGTCTAGTGCACGAAAATGTTCTTCATTTGTCGACGGAAGGCTTGAAAAAAATGTCCGTAGAGAATTCACAGATTGAAGAACTACCTGGGATGACAATAAGGACTGCGATGGACCTGTTTTATGATCATCATCTTCATCATTGTTTCCTATCTCATCAGTAATTTCAGAGAGAATATCTTCATCAGTAACTCCTGCGAAAACCATAAGATCATCATCTGCTGTTAAATAGTCTTCTATACTAATTCCAAACTTTTTACCGCTTGTTTCCTCAAGTTGGGATACGGAATTTTTGATGTGCAAAACACATTCTTGATCATCTGAGAGATCATTGTCTATGGAATTTTCATCATTATCAGATTTCTTATCTTCCATAACACAAAGACCTGCCTTTTTCCAGCAATTCCGAATGGTTTTTTCTGTTACTTCCCGCCAACTTCCAGCGATATTGTCACACGCTTCCATGACATTTACAGCTTTGAAAGGGTCTTCTACTTTATTTTCAAAGTTTACAAGTATGGAGTCCACCAACCGTTTTCTGTAATATCCTGGTGACCAGACAGGTCTAGATGTCCTTAAACCATATCAGAATTCCAAAGCTTACTGGGAAATGAGACTAGGCATACATTTACACTTCTCCCCCCTCACCCACTCCAATTCCCAAAAGGGTGGTCTTCATCTGTTTTGAAATCTGAACAATAGCTATTTATTCAGGGATAAGTTGAATATCCATAATGAGTCTTAATAGACGGAAAAAATAACAAAAGAAAACGAAAAAAAAAAGCATTTGAAAATCAAAATATTATTATAAAGGGAGAAAATAATACTGAAATTTAGATTGAAAAAATCGTTTTACAGAGGTTTATTGTTCTAGAGAATATCGCAATATCGAGGGGTGATTAACATTAGTTTATATGCAAAATCACCGGGACCACAAAACATTATTGTAGTAGAGGGAGTTATTGTTGTATCGGGTATCGTTGTAGCGAGAGTTTACTGTATATATATATCTATAACAAAATAAGCTAAGCAAACAAATTAAGCATTGATTTGTTAACAAAATAAGCTAAGCAAAAAGGAGCACAACCGAATCAAAACTATAACCAATAGAAAAAGAATTCGGCCTGAAAATTTTATCAAGGGCCACTTTTAAGCAAGGATTCAAAATAAGGGATTTTTCCTGTGAGGCATCGGTGGACAATGGTCAAAAGTATTGACACCATTTCCTTTTTGTTTAGCTTATTTTCTTAATTAATTTAGATTCATTTGTATTTTATTTGTAGCTGCATTTACGCTCACCAAATACAATGATTGATTTAAAAACAAAAACTTTTTAATTCTTAACCTTGTTTGAATCAGTAATGAATTTTAGTTTCGATTCGAATTTTGGTTTCATTTCCGTGGTTAGTGCCATTTCTGTTTCGTTTACATAATTCCATTAATTATAGTAATTTGGATTTGTCTCATTAATTGGTTCTATTGCATTTACCTTTCATTTTGTGAACTTTTAGCATGTAATTCCAAATTGAGTTTTAATTTCGATTTCGACATGGTTGGTTTCGTTTCAATTTTTGTTGACCAAGAAATGGATTTTGATTGTTTTAATAATTTAATGATTTTATATATATATATATATATATTTGTTAGTAGAACAGAATAATAAATATAGAATCAATACTATTTATGTTTCTCTTTTATATATCCGTCCATTTCAATGAATGTATTGACTGTCGATAAGAAAGTAAATATCATTCTTCCTCTCGTTCTTAATTAAACAAGATAACTGTTTCAAATTCCGAACGATGTTTCCAAAGATTTTTTTTTTTCTGCGGCTGCAACGCGCTAGCTAGTTTTCCATAATTTTGAATTCATCCGGTTGATGTTTGTAGTTTTTAATGAGAAAAAGCAATTATCACAAGTGGCTTGTTACTCACACCTGGAAGTTCTTACCTGGTTTGGAAAAAAATCATACCAACGTTTTCCATCATTTATAATGCTAATGTTGATTCATCTTTATAACCTTCCTAGATGAAACTCTTAATTTATTCGACTATGTTAAAAACACTGGTTATTAACCACATTGACGGGTTTTTTTATGGCTATTTCTTGTAAATCAGACTTTTCTCTTTCCCAAACAGTTCATCTTTTCTGGCAAAAAAAAAAAGTCTGATCTATCATCCAGAGTCACATATTTTGCGACTCAAATTTCTTTTCAACCTCAATTTTCTCAAAACCTTTTTTTAAAACTTTAGATGATAGATCAGACTTTTTTTTTTTTTTTTTTTGCCAGAAAAGATGAACTGTTTGGGAAAGAGAAAAGTCTGATTTACAAGAAATAGCCATAAAAAAACCCGTCAATGTGGTTAATAACCAGTGTTTTTAACATAGTCGAATAAATTAAGAGTTTCATCTAGGAAGGTTATAAAGATGAATCAACATTAGCATTATAAATGATGGAAAACGTTGGTATGATTTTTTTCCAAACCAGGTAAGAACTTCCAGGTGTGAGTAACAAGCCACTTGTGATAATTGCTAATAATAATAATAATAATATATATATATATATATATATATATAAACTTTTATTTCCAATTTTTCCAACTTGCAAACAAAGTTTTGGAGCTCGACCGATTTTCAGATGGGGGGGGGGGGAGAAACCCCATCGTTTTATTGAATATTGACGCGTTATTAATCTGATAGTCATATTATTCTTTCAAACCGGTTTAAACCGGTTAATGACTTTAAGACCATTCGTAAGACCTTTAAGACCTTTCTTTAAGACCTTTTAATTAAGACCATTCGTAAGAATCGAGATAATGTTTAATTTGGAAATCAAATTGTCAATTTATTTGGCTATAAATAGACAAACGTGAAAACCTTCTGCATTATTTTCTTATAGTCTTATTTCAATTAGCGGAAATGATCCCTGAACCAACAATTTTTATCAATTAAATAAACAATATTTTAACTTGTTTGGTTTTATTTTTAAAAACTGCTGCGCTAGTTAGGCAATAACACTTTGATTTCCAAGGGAAACACTACAGCAACAGACGATAGATAATTCAAAAGCTGTACAATGAAAGCCGACAAATAATAATAATAATAATTAAGAAAAAGGAGAACACACCAATTTATTGCCTATGTATTTTGAGGCTTCAACGATTTGTTGCCACATAGAGAGGCTTCAAGAACCTTATGCGAAAACAAGATCAGGTTTTCACACCAAAAAAAGATTTCGATAGAAAGGATTCTCCTAATGATTTTCACATCAGAAATTAAATATTTTGGTCAATTTTAGGTATCGGGAACCCATCAAAAGCTTTTATGAAGTCATTTCACTTTTGTTAAAGTTCTCTTAGTTTTTTTTTTTTTAAAAAAGAAAAAAAAATTGCTAAACTTTCATCCCCCACCTTTTTTTTTTTTTTTTTTGGAAAAGCTTTGATGTAACCTCAAAACTTATTTGAGAAGTCTTTCAATGCTTCTCAAAATAAATACTTTAAATAAATAATATAAATAAATACTTAAAAGTAAAAGAAATACTTTAAGGTATCCAATTACGTTCAAAGGAAAAATTTTGAAAAATTGGATTTAAAAAAACTTATTTATGGTTTCTAGGTGTATTGTCAATGATAAACACTATAAATACAAAAAAACATTTGAAAATATATATTTTGAGAAACAGGAAAATTAGTAGTAAATGTTAATGAAGTTTAGATAAAATGATCAACACTCTACTCAAAATTGCAATGCAATAATAATATTTTTCTTTGTACACGAGTTATAGAATATAATGATGAATGAAAGGAACCAAAATAAACAAATGTAAGAAACATTTTGAGATTCGAAGAAATGACGGGTAAAAGATATACGTATCGATGCATTTTTTTCCATGCATTCGCAACTTAATTTTTCTAAAAACACCCATAAATGAAAAAGTATTCTGCCAACAATAAAACTTTTCGTTCCTTAAAGTAAACGTCAAATCTTAGCTGAAAAATAGGATTTGTTTAAAATTCTGCTGGATGATACATCAGGCCTTTCTTTTCCCAGAAAAGATGAACTGAGGAAAGTCTGAACTACTCAAAACAATAATAATAAATAATTGCCAATGTGATCAATAACCAGTGTTTTTAACGTAATCGGATGCCTTAAGTAAAATTTATTATTTTATTTGCTCACAAGTCAATATATTTGGTTAATCTGAATGCAGAAAACTTTGTTAGAATTCTCAGAATCTGACTTGGTATCTGCTCGGACCTGCATCCGAAAAATGGTCTTTCAGATTTTCTTTGGTATCTCCCCCTCTCCTTTTCTATTCCACAATGTAGAGAGGAGGGTCCACCCCTTTTACAAAATTCTTTCTTGAGCCTGTTGTTGGTCTTGAGCATTAGTGCCGGGTGCAAACCGTTTCCAATGAGGGCTCGCTCAGGGTAACGATGGGCCAATCAGCTCGCTCAGACACATGTCGACGCGAAATTTCTCCTGAATACTGAAGAGCTTGGAATCTCTGTAGAACTGGAAGATTTTAGTTCTCTAACACTAAAGAAGTGATTCTATTTGCAGCGCATCTTTAAGAAGACTGTTTTTACCTTTGCAGTAAATGTTTGAATTTTCTGATAAATATCATTTGAATACGGAATGCGTTGAATGCAGATTCGTGTTTTTAGTGTTTCTCTTAAACTCTTTTTTGAGTGCTGTCGTCATATATTATTTTTTTGTGTGTGTGAAAATTTCTTTTAACCCAAATAGGCCTAACGGCGATTGTTGCTTGAAAGTTTACTATCAGCGAACAAACTTTGCTGTTACTTATAGATATCCATTTTATTATATTGTTTAATGTTGCTTTACTTATTATTTGTAAATTGTCAGGATTAGATTCCATTATTTATTTATTTAACTTTTTAAATTTTTTTAATCCGGTTTGGGTCTCCAGTCGTTGGCTTTGTTCAGAAACTGCTCGTAAATTTCACTTTTGGAGGTTTCATAACACATACAGTAAAAGCTCCTTATTCGCGCTTCCTTCATTCGCATTTTCACTATTCGCGGATTAAAAAAATGCGATCCAATTCTATATTCGCGGCTAAACATTTCTTTATTCGCGGATCTAATGAGTGCATGCATCATAATAAAAGGATTCCAACCCAATATCCTTTGTAAATGCCGTCCAATGGACTAATAAAAACAGTATAATAGATCTTATAACAACTTTGCCTAAAGTATGTTGTTAAATGCAAACTGAAAAACATAGCCGAAATCGCGAATGGAATAAGACGAGATGGGTTCGAACAGATAGAATCAAGTGACATTCAGGAATGGCTTGAATCGCAAGATGAAGATCTGACTGACACCGACTTGGAGGAAATGTTCAATTCACGGCCCATTGAAGAAGAGGCTTCAATAAGCACTGAAAACGTGACATTTCATTTGAAAAATCTTAATGAATGTTTAAGAATGGCAAATGAGCTTTGCGATTTCTTTATGAAAGTCTATGAAACGAAGACTTATTTTTAAGAGGCAAATGGCTAATGCGACTGCTGTGTACCAGTCTGAATGGAAGGAACTTTTAAAAACTGCCAAGCAAGAGAAAATAACAAAAGTCTTCAATCCATTGCCTAAGCCTTAAGATAATGAATCAAAATGTTCAAAGACTTCAATTAAATTGATTTTTTATGTATTTTTTTTATTTTATTTTGTCACCTTAGAACGTATCCCCTATAATTCCATATAAATTACCATTCTGTATTCACGGTTTCTGTATTCGCGGCATGTTTATGGAACATATACCCCACGAATAAAGAGCTTTTACTGTATCATATTTGTGTGTGTGTGTGTATTTTATATATTTTGTGGAATGATAGTAAGATATGTCTTAGTTTTTATATTTTGATAAATAGTTAAATAGGGATTCATACAGTTGTTGGCAGAGAGATCTGTTCGACTTCTGTTAGTGCATGAGAGACTCCTGAGTGCATATATTAGGTTGAATAGACTTCAACTTAATACATGCCACTGTTAGTGCATGTGTTAGGTTGACGCATTTTTAATGTAAAATTTTAGCACACATTTTAATACATAAAATGTAAATAACTGCATTGTGATTTTCTGAAATTGTTTTAAATGTAATACTCTTCATTTATTGTTAAAAAAAGGTCTCACCGTGACAAAGAATGAAAGAATTTTGGGAAATGTATTTTATTTTCATACCTCTCCGAACTGTATTTTCATGCCTCTTACTTCACCCATTTGAAGGTCTTAAATAAACACAAATTTCTATTGATGGTGTGGGAGAGAATTCATCTTTTCGGTACCACAGCATTTGTCTTGAGGACGGTTACGTTCCGATATTAGTAAACGTACGGCGATTGTATGCTGCTTTATTATCTTTCTTTTCTTATCATGAATCTTATTTTCTCTTCAGTTCTTAATGTGTCATTGGCAGCTATTTATCGAAATATTTGATAGGCAAGAAAATATTTTAAGATAGAAATGTTATTCAAAGCATTTTTAAATTAATTTGTAGCCAGCCATTTTAAAATGCTGGTTTTCTTTTGAAATTTCTTCTTTAAATTATAAAAATATTTATTTCATTGTTTCGTTTAATTTATTTTACAAACAACTTTCCCTTTTTTGAATTGAAAAGCAATTTTAAGGTATCTGACTACGTTCGTAGGAATTTTTTTTAAAAAACTGGATATTTTAAAAACTATTTAAATTTATGGTTTTTAGATGTATTGTCAATTACAATACAAAATACTATGAATACAACAAAATTATTTAAAAATATAATACATTTTCAGAAATAGGAAAAGTTTTAATAATTTTTAATGAAACAACCAAAACGGTTCACACTCTACAAGAAATTGTAATGCAGCAATCCTATTTTTCTTTATACACAAGTGATAGAATATGATGATGGATGAAATGAACCAAAATCTAAGAAAATTCTTGCGATGTAAAGAATTTATTGGTAAGCTTATACGTATATGTGCATTTTTTTCTATCCATTCACTACTTAATTTTTCTAAAAACACCCATAAATGAAAAAGTATTCCGCCAACAATAAATCTTTTGGTTCCTTTCATTGGCCACATCATTTAAAACACAAGCTGGTATGTTTATGTAAATACCTCTATTAGTTTTTGTGATATCACGTTAACGGTGAGAATTTTAATGAAAATGAAAGTTTTGAGAAAATTGAAGTGAAAGGTGAATTTTAGCTAAAAAAAAAAAAATGTGACCCTGGATGATAGGTGAGGCCTTCCTTTTCCTACAAAAGACAAACTGTTTTAGAAGGAAGGAAGTCTGAACTACAAGAAAAAATAATCGCTAATGTGGTCGATAACCAGCATTTTTAACGTAGTCGGATACCTTAAATGTGCAACTGAGATTATTGCTCGTATACAGTTTATTCAATTATTTGCAAACAATACAAGATTTTTGGGGACATTTCTGGCCTGACTCTGCGGAAAGATGGCCCGTTTCTTCCACTTTAAAATAAATTAACCTACCTGATTCGGTCTACCTATGCAATCTGTAAGTTGATTTCTACCTTAAATTAAACTAATTAATCCAATGTTCAGCGTAATAATCAAAATAATAAGGGATCGTTATTCCTATTTTAAATGTAAGTCATCTTTAAAAATGTTTTATTATTGTCCTGTTCATGGGATGTGCGTGATTTTATTTAAAAATAAATTTTCGAGGAGCTCACGCAGCAGCTGTGAATGCAGCGTGGGGGGGGGGGTCCCATTTTTATTTCACCCCTTATCATTGCGAATCGAAAGGATATTAGGATAATCTTCGCAAGTTTGGGACGCGTGTTATTGGAGACACCGTATCAGCTTGAATGTATTGCGATAGTAGATGGATCGATTTATCAACGTGAAGGAAGCATTTTTACAAGCTCACTTTTTCGTTCAAACGGGCGTTGTAGAGGGATGGAGGCTCATTTTCAAACAGGGTGCTTAGTGTCATGAAAGGTCCTTAAAAAGTGCTTAAATTAGAAAACCATTTTAAGCTCCTTAAAAGTGCTTCGTTTTGGAAGAAGGTCCTTAAAAAGTGCTTAATTTTGGTTGAAAAGTCGTTAGAAGTGTCCAGTTTTTAGGAGAAGTGCAAAGGAGATTTTTTGATGTTGTTATTTCAGAGTAAAATATTTCCTTTTGCTTATGCATTCAATGAATACGCTAAATCGCTAAGAGTCATTAATGTCTGTTCTCTGGGTGTAGCGAAAAAGAAAAGCGACGAAAGGGAAGCATTCGGTGAAGGGATGCAAGAGTTTTAATCCATGTTCAGATAGTGATTAGTGAACTTTTTTTTCAACGTAGGCACCGTATTGAATTATTGGGTGGTTTACTCCGAAAGAGCGAAACGAAAGACGCCGAGCTCGAAATTCGGCATATGAGCTTCTTTTAAAAAACTATTAAAAATTATCATCGTATTTAGAGAGCGCTAATGCTCCTACTACCAAAATAAAGATGAGCCTAAGTAAATTATATATATATATATATATATATATATATATATATATATATATATATATATATATATATATATATATATATAATATAGTTGTAATGCTATTCCAAACTGAGCCTTAGACTTCCGTTTTGTGTTTACCTTTACATTTCAGAAATTTCTTAAATTTCAGAAAAGATTTGGCGAAATTGCTGGTTTCTAAGTTGAGTCATTTGATATGAAGCGTTTGATATTTTGAATTTATCTTTGCACCATTTCGATCGATGCGCTGTATGCTTCGAAAATAATTTCCAGTGTTTTATTTTACGAATTCGGGCTAAAATATTACGTAACGAAATTTGCATTGGTTAAAGGTATATCTCAAATCAACTATCAGCAAATGCAACTATCGCAGCATCCTTATTTCGTTTCAATTCATTTTCCCAACCGAATGATATGAGAAGGGGGGGAGAAGGGAGTTGCTTCCCCCGCCGAACAACCGCATGGCGCAGATCAAGCAAAACACAACGCTCCGTTCGTTGCCATGGCGATGGAGCCGTGACGTCACCGACCGCTCTGAACGAAGCGCCAGTTTCGGTCGGTGCGTCGCTTTCTTCCATGCGATAACGATTGCTCTCTTTCGTGAAATGTTTTCCTTTTTTTCTCCCTTCCCCGAATGAAAACGAGGTTGCTGGGATGTTCGCTTACGCACATCCCGGATCACGAGTTTACTACACCTCACCTTCTCTCACTCGGTACGTCAAGAGGAAACTGATGACAACAAACATCAGTTACGTTTTGTACCGTTCTGGTGTGATTTTAGAATGTAAACTTACCATAGGAAATCAATTTCCTTTCACATGTGTTAGCATTTTTTTTCTTTTTTCAATTATGTTAGAACATGATATTGATGTCGCTTAAGGTTTTTGGGGCCTCAAAATGTGTAGGCAACAAATTTTTGAAGTCACGAAATGCGTTGGCAACAAATTGGTGATTTACCCCCCCCCCTTTTTTTATTTTGGAATCGGCTTCCACAGTATAGTTTTTAAAATATATATCGTCTGCTAATTTTATTTTATTTTAGAGTCGGCTTTCACTGTGCAGCTTTTGAAATATCTATCGTCTGCTAATGTATATATCTGTAGTTTTATTATGTAATCGGCTTTCATTGTATAGTTTTTAAATCATGTATCGCCTGTTGTTTAATTTTTCCTTTTGAAATCACAGTTTTATTGCTCAACACGCGTTTTACTTTTTTAAAAAAATAAACTAAACAAGTTAACACATTGTTTATTTAGTAGATAGATTGTTGGTATGATTTCGTCTAATTAAAATTGGAATAATTTCTTGTAATTAAAATAGGGTTATTAGAAAAATAATGCAGAAGGTTGTCACATTTGGCGATTTGTTGTTCACTTAAGTTATAATTTGATTTCCAAATTACTCATTCTCTGAGTTCTTACGAATTGTCTTGATTAATTTGTCATTAACAGTTTAAACCGGTTTAAAAAAATGACGAGATTATCAGACTATGTATGCGTCTATGTTTAGAAAAACAATGAGTTTTTCTTATCTCAAAATCGATCGAGCTCCAAAACTTTGTTTACCAAGTAGAAAAATTGAAAATGAAAGTTTAAAAAATTATCATTATATATCTATATATATATATAGACAGAGAGATTGAGGGATGGATAGAGTAAGATAGAAAAATCTTGCGACTGTTGGTTAGTGACTTATTAATAATGAACAAATAAGGGCATAAATGAGAATGTTCTCCCGTGATGAAATTTTCGATCGTAGATTTCATTTTACTGTTTAGCATACTATGTATACAAAACGAAACCGTTGTAAGCATTAAAAAAAAATGCTAATTTGAGATTTTGTTTCGCCGGTTTTAAACCTCCAGGAATGTGAAAAAAAACACCCTTTGGTATTAAATCAGTCTCACTGTGCTCGCGATAAGTCGAAATCGCTTTGAGAAGACAAATAAAATTGGATGTATGGAGGTAACTTCAAATCTATCAGATTTTAATCAAATTTTATGTGAGGACCATTTTGTAGAAATATCTGGCTGTTCGAGGGCGCTATAAATGGCTAAAATTTGGTGAACTGGAGTCAGCATTTAAAAAACAAATCTGCATCAAATTAGAAACCAAATTGATTAAGGTAACCGACAACGTTCAAAGGAAAAATTTTGAAAAATTTGATTATTTAAAAACCATTTTTGGTTTTTAGATGTATTATCAATTATAAACACTATAATTGCAAAAACATTATTTTAGAATATAATATATTTTGAGAAATATTAAAATTTGTGGTAAATTTTAGTGAAATTTAACCAAAACGGTTAGCATTCTACACAAGATTGTAATGCAGCAATCCTATTTTTCTTTGTGCACAAGTTATAGAATCTAATGATGAATGAAATGAACCAAAATCTAAGAAACATTTTGAGATGCAAAGAGGTAACAGGTAAAAATGTACGTAAATATGCATTTTTCTCATAAATTCGCAACATAATTTTTCTAAAAATATCCATAACAGAAAAAGTAGTTCACCAACAATGAAACTTTTGGTTCATTTCATTGCCAATATTACACAAAACACACGCTGAAAGTTTTACGTAAATACCTCTATTAGTTTTTGGGATATCATGTGAATGGTGGATAATTTTTATGAAAATTAAAATTGTAGTGAAAAACAAATTTTTGCTGAAAAATAAATTTACCTTAAAATTCCTCTGTATAATAATTGAGACCTTCCTTTTCTAAGAAAAAACAAACTGTTTTGGAAATAGAAAAGTCTGAATGACAAGAAATAATATTTTTTTAAAAAAATCGCCAATGTGGTCAAATACCAGTGTTTTAATGTAGTCGGATAAGAGGTTGACCGATTCACTTATCAATCAATACTTAGTACTTAATGTTTCAAGCAATCAATACTTATGATTGCATGTAATCGCAATAATTTAAAAAAATCTACAATTTTAGCGCCTAAAATGCTGTTAGTGTTACACTTTATAGATCTCTCTCGATAGTGTCTCGATTTGACAACAGTTCTATCAAAGGATTGACCGTCAATCCTTCTGTACTTTTGCATGTGTGTTAACAGAATAATTCAAAAATGCAATGATCAAAATAAATGAAATTTGATTTTGTTTCTTCTGGCTGTTACTGTATTGCGTGTCGAATTTTTATTCCATATAAAAGTTCTAAACATTTTAATGTTTCAATATCGCTTGTGATATTGAATAATTCTTTAAGAATAATTAAGAATAAGAAAATAAGATAATTCTTTAAGAATAATTAAGAATAAGAATATTGGATAATTCTTTAAGAATAACTAAAAATAATTCTTAAGAATAATGTAAGAAAAAAGAAGAATATAGAATTAAGAGTAATTTAAGACAGAAGAAAAAGAAAAGAATAGAATTAATTAAAAAAGAATTAAGAAAAAAAAAAAAAGATTTTTTGTTCTCTCTACAGTTCGAAATCTTTTTAGTGTTGCTCCAGAAAAAAAATTTTCTTTTAAGATTTTATTAAATTTTATTTAGAATCTCCGAAATTTAAAAAATTATCACACATGTGAGTTGCCCAGCTGCCTTGTTAAATTATCTGTCACGATTGAAATTTAATTGGTTTTTAATGATATTATTCTAATTATTCTTTTTAATACTGACGAGGAGACACAAACGAGCCTTTCGTAATTATCGCTTATAATGTTCTCTCTTTTCGTCATTTTTGTTCAGTTCTTTCAATTAATTTTAGAATTTTTAATAACTTTTCTAATTTTTTTATGAGTATCTAGCTATTAAAAAACATAATATTTCCGTGTACGTTAAAAGAATGCCTTTTTACTTTGATTTCAAACATTAGCATTTTGGATTTTTAAATTTCTCTCATTCATTTCAAATTGTCTTTAAGTCTACAACCACATACTCCCATACTAAGCCATATTTGTCTTTTGAGAAAGTGTAGAAGGAATCTATCGCTCTAACAAATGATTTTTATCTCCTCGTGTAAGCAATGTGCAAACAGAAAATGCTGCAATCATCAAATAATGGAGCCTTGACTTTAACGAATCGCCAAGTTTCAACCTTTCGAAACCCATTTTCGGCATCGTGTCTCTTCCTGTGAACGCCATCATTGCAAAACGCTTTGAGGTAGAAGCATGGAATTCGGTGTATGCTCTTTACACCAAATTTGTAAATTTCTTTTAAATGTCGGACGAAATCTATGAAGAGGAAGTCTGTCTCTCCAGCTGTCTTCCGGCAAATAAAAATAATTATCATTATATTCTACATTAGAGAGATTTTGGGGCCACAACGGGCTGTAGACAAGATATAATTTTCAGGCTCGGAGATTAAATTATTTTAATTAATAAGTATTTCTCTAACTCGGGATTACCACTGTGACCTGGTGGTAAGGTCTTCGCTTCGAAACCGGAGGATTTCAGGTTCGGAACCCGATTCCACTGAAGAACCGTCGTGTAAGAGGGTCTGGTGCACGTTAAATTAGTCGGGGCCGAACGTCCTTCCGCTGGTGTGGTGCGGAGGGGTCAGTTGTCTTGGAAACGAGATATTCCATTACATTTTTGGGGTGAAGGAAAGGGCTTTATTTCATTTAGTGCCAAAAGAACCGTGTAAAGACCGGATATCTGTATTACCACAAGCGAAATGAATTTCTCGCCTGATGATGAGCATTTAGTTAGCCAAATGCTGTGGTCTATTTTAATGCCCACTTCTGTCTTTACTTAGACTCGTCTACTTAAGGCAATCATGCTCAAGGTTTTTCTTGTGATTTTAGGACAGTACAATGTGGAGCATTCCTTTCTTTAAGCTTTTGATCTCATGGAAGAAATTCGTTTGAGACAGAAGACGATAAGTTTTTCTACTGGAAGATAGTTTTTTAATCAGATTTTGCTTGAGAGTGCCGAAAAATCAGTTTCAAGATTGATTGTTAAATAATTTATTGAATAATCGAACAGAATAATCCACAGACTGGTATCTCCTCACTGTTCATTCACTCCAATAAATGTTAATGCGAATATTTCGAGGAGTTAATCTCTTTTATTCCACAAAATGTCTCTTATTAATGATGAAGGACATTTGATTCCTTCGGGCAAAACTCATGCATAGCAAATGTCTCCCTCCCCTAAAGTCCCCTTTGTCCCACATTCCATGTGAATTTCTGTGTGAAACACATCTTTGTTGAATGTCCTTCCTTTGATCATTATCATTTCCATTTTAAGTCAAACTGTCTTAACCTTAAAGACTTCATTGGTGAGGAACACCATCCAAATGTTTTTAAATTTTTAAAATCAATTGGGGTATTGATGAGTATATAACTTTTTTCTTCTTTCTTGGGTAACATTTGCTAATTATATGCGTTTTAAAACTTGTATCGTTTTTTATTTAAATTGTTCCTACATTTGGCCTATACATTACCATAAGTAATCTAGACTCCATCTCGTATCGGAACTGGCGAATTGCATGACGGTAAAATAACGAGCGTCATATGGAAAAGGTTGGGGAAAAATAAACATAGACCTTCTTGGCCATAAAACAACTTCTTTATTTTTGGAATTCAGAAATTTATATATCGATAAGAAATTGACGCTGCCAATACTTTAAAATAACAATAACTGGTCCGACTCCACAATATAAACCATCATATTGGTGACCCCGGACTATAAACACGCTCTTCACTCGCCATAACACTTGGCGCTCCCGAAACTCTTTTCGCTTGCCATAACGCTTGGCGATATCAAAACACGCTCTTCTGTCGCCATAACGCTTGGCGGTATCGAAACTCTCTTTTCGCTCGCCGTAACACTTGTCTCTACCGAAAAACTCTTCTCTATACATAACGCTTAGCATTATCAAACCACGCTCTTCTCTCGCCATAGCACTTGGCGGTATAGAAATAATCTCTTTGCTCGCCATAACGCTTGGCGCTCCCGAAACTCTCTTTTCACTTGCCATAAAGCTTGGTGCAACCGAAAAACTCTTCGTTATACATAACGCTTGGTGCTATTAAAACACGCTGTTCTCTCACCATAAGACTTGGCGGTTTCGAAACACTCGCTTCGCTCGCCGTAACGCTTAGCAATATCTAAACGCACTCTTCTCTCGCCGGGGTAGTATTGTGGTGACATCTTAATAAGCCAGTAACAGCCACTGAAATTGAAGATCACTTTTGTCTAGTGGATATGTTAAGGCCTTATCACACGGTGAAATTTCGCCTGCACTTTTCCGTTTCGACCTTCAAAAACCGGTCAAGCAAGTTTCATAATCGACAACTTTTTCGAACCAGTTCGAAAATGTCTTCGGAAATATTGTCCGCAAACGAAATTCAACCAAACATGTGAAACTTTAAAGTGACGTCACTTTCGCTGTCGTTTGCTGCCGGAAAGTGCCGACGATATTTCACCGTGTGATGCCTTTACGTGGTTGCAAATCGTAAGATCACGGGTTCTATCCTTGGCGGAATTCAATCTCCACATTGGCACAATTCAATACAGCTCGCCACATTGGGATCACCCATGATTGGTGGCTGTTACTGGCTTATTAAGATACCACCACGAGAATTCAATACTAATAAAACTGCGTTTTCCGTCACATCCTCAAATTCACCTCATCGCAAGGGAAAGCTCTCTTCCTCCCCCCGAGGTGCAGTCGGAGACCCGAAAAGGGCGTCAACGCCCTGAAAACAATGGCTCGAATCGATATCCCGACTCCTTCTTTAATGCATTCCCTTTTGGATCTTCATCTTTAAAAATCACTCGCATCCGGGCGACTTTCCATCCCTGGCAGGGAGGTGCTCTTCCGAAAAGAGGCGGGCTGGTCTCGCATCCCTCTGGCGCGCACTGCGCCGGCGCGATAACGGGGAATGGCATTTCATCGATCCCCTCCTTCGCTGTCATTTCGGAGCCCCCTTTTCAATGGCGATGTGAAGACTCGTTCACCCATCTTCTTTTTTCTTTAAGAATGAAAGGGGTTTATTCGTATGGGTATAGCGCAGAATGTGTGTCTTTAATCGAAGGAAAAATTCTTCTTTACTTTTTCTTGTTTATTTTCACACACACACAAATATATATATACAAAACATGGGCGACGACCACAGATATACAAGGAAACACATAATATATATATTGAAATATAGAAAGTGCCGCTAACAACGAGCGAACGAATAATACTTTTTTGCCGCTAACGGAGAGCGAGCTAGGTGCTTGTCTGCACCAGTTACACACCAACACCGGATATGGTGGTTTACAAAAAAATCTCAAGAGCGCTCCCCTCGCATTCCAAACATACTTCTGGGTTGGGGTAAACTGCGCCATCTATGTTCAGCTTTCATTTATACATATGAACAAGTATTCAAAGAATAAAAAAGATACAAATAAAATAATTAATTAAATCAAAAATAATTAAATCACATAAACAGAAGGTGAAATTCCGCCCGGTTTGCCAGAAACTAAATGTCGGTTTCTTATGAAAAACATCCCTGATGTGAACCACTTGCAGGAATGTAGCTTTTTGTCACTTCCTATGCCATGCGCCATAGAACTCCGTTTAGGCCTTGTTTTCGTGCTATACATACTGTCTTACCAACAGGAGAAAAACCCTAGTAACCTTAGGATGGATGGATGTTGGGATTTTATGGCGCAAGAGCCAAACATGGCTATACTGCGCCAAACATATAGTGTTAAAAACGTCACGTACAATTCAGTCATGCAATTTAAAATTCTCGTCCAATAATGAATAGTATCAGTCATTTTAAAAATGCAAATTACATCCCAGAAAGAAAATTTTTCAAAAACGTTACAAGATTAAAATATCAATGATATTTAACAAGTTAAAATTTAACTCTTGTGACAGTAAAACAAGTACAAAAAATAACAATTGTTTTATAGTAATGTTTTAATAAACAAGGAAACAAGCGAAAAAAATCATTCCAATCTTTTGGTTCGATGTTTCTTTAGGTATTTGTCACCCTAAAAGTCAGCTTGAAAACGGGACGTTCTATTGCATTTTGGTGGGGAAAGCAAGGGCAGTATTTCTTTTGACGCCAAAATAACCGGTTAGAAAGTATCATTGTAATTAGAAGAATCGCCGGTTAGATGTCTCATTTTGCTTTGTACTTCGTTCCATGCTTACAATAATGACTTCAAAAAAGTACAAATAATTGTTATTTAATTTTAAAAATATCATAAATATCTGACGGTGTTCATTTGTTTCGATCAACTAAATTACATCAGAATTTTTGAGTAAAATTATTTCAATTATATATTCAGTTAGTAATAGATGTCAGCTAAATAATTTTGAGTCATGTTTTGATTTATTAAGTTGCAACATTAAGATTGAAGACACGGGAATCTTCAAGAAAATATCAAACTATTTTGTTATTATCCGATGGTTTCTATTAAATTGACGGCAGCCTTAGGTCTTAAACAAATCAATGTAAAAGCAGTTGAAGAAATGTCGTTGAAGGCTTTCTTATACAAGACATTATTTTAAAGCTTACATAACAAGGAATTTTCTAAGTTTATCTACAATTTAATATTAGCTGTCATATAAATACATCAGTGTAAACGCAAACGAAATGAATGTATCGCCTAATGTAGCGCGCTCAGTTAGCCAAATGTTACGGTCTGCTTTAATGTCAATTTCCCTCCTTACTTAGACTCGTCTGCTTACGGCAACCGTGTTCAAGGTTTTTCGCGTGACAGTAGGACAGTATGGAGTTCAAAGAGCGCTGGAAATGCTGAGATATTCTATGCAGCTCTTGTATGAAAGGATTAACCCATTGATGCCTACTGTTGCATTTTTGGAATACCCCTCACATAAAAGTTATTTTTATTATATATTTTTTTTTACCTAACATATAGAAACTTCATACAAAAATTCCAATTTTTTAACCTTAGGCATAAATGGGTTAAGGTATTCAACAACGATCGAAGGAAAAGATTTTTTTAAAAATACTTGAAACTATGGTTTTTAGATGTATTGTCAATTGTAATACAAAATACTGTAAATACAACAAAACTGTTTGAAAATATTGTAATATATTTTGAGAAATTGGAAAATGTGTGGTACATTATAATGAAATTGAACCAAAACGGTTCACATTCTACACAAAATGGTAACGCAACAATCCTATTTTTCTTTGTACACAAGTTATAGAATATAATGATGAATGAAATGAACCAAGACCTAAGAAATGTTTTCAGATGCAAAGAAGTGACGGGTAAAAAATATACGTATATATGTTTGTTTGTTTTCATAAATTCACAACTTAATTTTTTTTAAACCCTATAAATGAAAAAGTATTTTCCCTACAACAAAACTTTTGGCTCATTTCATTATCCATATTAATTAAAAGACAAGCTGAAATGTTTACATAAATACCTCCATTAATTTTTAAGATATCCTGTGAACGGTGGAGAATTTTTATGAAAATTAAAGTTTTGAGAAAATTGAAATGAAAGACAAATTTTAACTGAAAAATAGGTAACCCTGGATCAGGTCTAACTTATCATAGAAAAGAGGATCAGTTTTGGAAAGAGAAAAGAAACAACAATTTTTAAAAAATTCGCCAATGTGATCGATAGCCAGTGTTTTTAATGTAGTCGGATACCTTAAGTCTACAAATAATAACTTTTCGCTTTGGGGGACTTTAAAAAGTCTGGAACTTTCCGGCTAAATGCATATAAGGATTCTGAATCGAATTTGGATTGCTTTTATTTAGTTGAGAGTCTGTACAATGATAGCGCCTTATTTCACTTCGTTTTTCATCAAATTAGAGCTTCTATAAGGGACTAAATTTTATCTTCTTTGCAGGTTTAAAACACTTTTTCAGCAATAAATTTTGAAAACGTTTTTGCACTAAAGTAAGTTTTATACTGTTTCAAAATTCAAAAAAAAAATTATTTTTATTAATACTAGTTTAAAAGCCATACTGTGTTGTTGTGTATTGTGTGTTATTGGCTCAAGAGCCATATCTTGGCTAAACTGCCCCAGACAAATGGTTTAAATCATTTATAGCATGTTAAAATTGTGGTAAAAAGTAAATTTCTTTTGTCACTGTTTTAAAATGTAAGATTTAAAATTGATAGTTAAAACAAAATAGGTCAGAGAGATTCAAAAAAGCAATACAATTTAAATAGAATTATAAAATCCAATGATGTTTAAGAAGCTAAAAATATTTTTATGGGGATATTCACTCACTAAATCTTGTAGCGTTAATGGTGGTGACGAAGAAAACAAATGACTGCGATGATGATTAAAAGAGGAACATTTAATTAAAATGTGTAAAACGGTAAAGTCTACACGGCATGTCGGACATATCGGTGCATCATTTCCGAACAACAAATGCTTGTGGGTGAAACGTGTGTGTCCTATGTGAGGACGGGTCAGTTTCACATCAATCTCTCACAGAGGTAGAGCAGGCCACAAATTGACAGGTTTTAATTAAATGAAGTTTATTATGGACCTGTGTATCCCAATCACTCTGCCGTAAGTGTTTGATAAAGTCCTAGAATGATCTCTTAATAGTCATACTAAAAAGTAGTGAATTGTGTCTATTTTGCATCGTTTGCACCTACCAATAATAAGGTTGTTGAATTGAAATTCAAACCCTTTTCATTATTTCATCAAATACATAATCGGATGATTTTCTTCCATTGCTGAAAATCAAAGAAGGATTGATGTCTGTGTAGTTTACAAGACGGCTAAACATGGGATGTTACAATACTGCGGAATTGAGGAAACCACACATTTGCGTCTCTGACAGGGGTGTGGAGTCCGTTCAAAATACCCTCGTATCCATTAAACGAAACGCATGCAATTAAAATGACGTCTTTAATTCCTGACAGTTTGATTGAACGCAAAACTATATTTAAACTATTTAACCGAAATTATGTGGACCAGTAACCAGTTCTTCTCTAAATCGATTAGAAGCTAAATTATTATTATTATTCGAATAAAAAAATAGAAGACTCATCTGTTTAAAATATTTTATTATATATGGAATACTAGAAATTAATAAATGCAAACTGTCTACTTCAAATATCTTAATCATATAGTTATGCCATTTTTTACTTTATTTAAAACTGGTCTTAAAAAAACCTTTATTTAAATATCTTAAAAACCGAAAAGTCAAATCAAATACTTAATTCCCAAGCCATGTGTCTGATTCCGTAAATTAAATAAAATGACTTCCAACGTATCGAGTGATATTTTGATGTATATTGATATCTCGAATTGTTCTACACAATGCATGTAACAAAATCTAATTAAAAACTATAAATGATTGAACATGCAAAAGTCTGAAATTTCTCTTGTTGTTAAACTCATTCAACACCAATAAAAATACATACAATAGTTTTGCTCAGTTGGGATTTGCAAATCATAAGCATTTTCTTCTTCGTTAGTTCGAGCAAATAATTTCGTGACTCGAAGTATGAGTTAAATTCAAATATTAATTTGGGAATTAATTAATCACCTCTTTGAACGAAGACTGAATATGACGTCGCAGTTTGATGCAATGTAACAAGCTGCTGTATCTTAGATGACGCGTAATTGTAATGTTAAGCGAATTAAGCATCATTTAATATTATAATCCCCTAAATATCTAATGATGTAATGAAATTTAAATCTCTGATTAAACATGGGGCACAAATTTTTCAAAACTATTCATTTCCCCTACCCCCAAAAAAAGTTTAGCTTGTAAAAGACGGAAAAGAAATTTATACCTATTTAAATATATAAAGTCATTTCTGTTTAAATTCCTGGCCCTTTTTCTCCTTTTGTAATTTTTTTAAAAAACAATTACCATTTTTAAAGCGTTTTTTACAAGCTAAATTTTAGTTTGTGAAAGACGAAAAAGAAATTTACATCAATCCAATTATATGCAGTGACTTCTGTTTGAATTCCTGTCTCTTTTTTTTCTTTTGTGATTTAAAAAAATTGTCATTTTTAAAATCAAATAATTGATTCTAATGGAGTTATCTTTCAAAAAATGAGACGATCTATATCAAAAGAAGCGTATTAAAATAGATACAATCGAAATTTTAAATTTACTCGGTTTATATAAAGTTAAACAATACGTGAACGAAAGATCTTAATTTGAATTAAAATTAAACAAATTAATATTTCAGTTATATTTGTAACTAAGACAAATAGTTTTAATTGGCGATTACTTAATTTTTGATTAGCGACTCTTGGCTTTAACTGAAAAAGAGAGAAAGGTAGGGTTTAAAAAAATTCTAACTTTCATTTAGTTAAATTATCTAACGGCTCACTTTTATAAAATTGTTAAATGTTGACCATTTTAAGATTTCTTTTAAACTTCAATATTTCAAATAAAATTCGAAATTATATATTAGATGAATACTTTGGAAATCACATCTCACAATAATAATTAAAAAAAATTCTTCCAGTTTTTTTAAAAATGCTTTCGAAAATTTCATTATTTCTAAAAAATCCGAAATTTTGAAACCTCGCTCGTATTGCCATTTTACATTAGAAAAATTCATCGAAATGCTGCCATTATAGCTTGTTAAATCATTCACTTTTAGTATTCACGCCACTCTGTGGTATTAAAACCCAAAGTACCGAAACGGGCCATCCATAAAAACCAACAGGTTTCCTCTGCATGAAAGAAAAAGAAAAAAAGAAACTGCACGTGGCATCCCGTGGCATTCCTCCTGATAGCCATCAAGTCATTGCAGCCAACCATTTTAAATCCACACACAGCTGTAAAATCTCCTCCTGGCAGCCGAACCGGGTGATGGCACAAAGTGAAAAGGATCCACGACTAGTGGATGTTTTTATAGCGGCCACCTTGTTAGCGGAGCATTTAATACTAATAACACTTAGGGGGTGTTCCTTTTTATATCGCCTGAGCATCCTTTTGTGAGAGATGATGGAGGGAGTAGGCCATTCTGGCAATGACTGAAAACGATGGATGATGGTTATGATAGAAGGGGAAGGGCAGGTCGCCCTGGCACGTCACGCAGAGGTAAGGGCGCCACTCTTTCTGTCTCCACTTAGGTTGGGGTTATCCGATGATATGAAAAGAGAGAGATCAGTCAGTCAATGCAGAGATGGCGACGGGTTATCGCTGACTAATTGTAGGCTCGGGGTATCAGTGGAGACGGATGAAGAATGGGGCAGGAAAAGAGTTTCGATTCCTGATTAATTGCGAAATGCGTTGTTTCTGAGTCAGAGGAGACTGCCTGTTGAAAACTGAACACAACATCTATTTTCGAATCTTATCGGTGTTTAAGCTGCGGGAATCCAGAAATGCCGTTGAGTTTTGAAATACAGATTTGGCTCATTAACAATAGCAATCAGTGAAAGGAAATCTATAATCACCGATATCTTGTAATCGATCGATCCAGAAGGCCAACTTTCGGCTAATGATCAGAACAAAATCGTTCGAGATTGGATTAGCGTTCACGAGCCCTTTCCTCAAAAAATGTTTGGGGATCACACATTTCACACATACCAAAAAATGTTTGGATTCAAAGAGAATATCATCTCTTTCTTCGATTGAATTTAATCTGCGCAGAAGTCGGGGATAGTCAAAGATAGCTTTATCCTTTTTTGGAGGATTTCACAATCACAACTGCAAATATTTACAATAGAAACCCGTCAAGGAGATTTGAAGTTGGCCGTCAGTCAGCTTTGCTTAGCTGGGAGGAGGTCGAACTTAAAAACCTTTTTCATACTACAGATTCTGCAATTTTTTAGATGACATATAAGTTGCTATTCTTTGCACAAAACCTGCCGATTGCTTCAATTAAATTTGTTCTAAGGAAATTTTACATGATTTATTTCGCTTTTATCTGTTTAATTTATTTAATAGTAACGAAAACACCAAAGATTTGCAGTTTGAGATATTTACAGAAAAGTTAAATATTTTAGTATTTTGTAAATGAAAAATATTTTTCAAACTTTTATTGGAACTTTGCGTATCCTTTTCTGCACAAGCAAGTTTTACCACTATGAAATACAGAAGTAATTTTTAAAAATTCAAATGCTGAGTTTTTTTTCTGAACATTTTTCTAAGAGAAGGATTTTGAAATCATGCAGATGAAACGGAAAATTATATTTCATAATAGTATGATTCCTATTTTTTCTTTTTTGTAAAATTATTGATCCAATTCTAAAAAAGCAAATAGTTTTTGATTTCATAGATTGTATTTGTATTAGAAAAGCATTTTTGGTTTTAAAAAAATTGATGTTTTTGGAAAAAAATGATAGCTACATAAAAAATAAAATAAAAACCTAGAATTTCCGAAATTTTTTTAAGAAGTATCAACTTGTAAATATACTGGCAAAAGATTCACTCTTTATTATTATTATTATTTCTGGTAGTTAAAGTTTCTATAGAAGGAAAAGTTTGATATCTTAAAATCGACTTTATTTCCAAATATGGATTGGCATATTATGCAATATATCTTATTTCCAAATCTAGATTGGCCGGGTTTCCAAACTTTTTCATTAACAATAAGACATGTTTTCAACTTTATTTATGTTTCTTTCAGAAGTATTTTCTTCTGTAAAAGACAGGAAAATACAATTTGTTTTTGTAACTCTAAAATCAACAATCTTACTCTGTAGACCTTTTTTTTTTTTTTTTTTTTTTTTTTTGCAAAACGCTTGGATTTAAAATTTTATTCTTAAGAACTAATATTTACTAATGCAATATGACTAATTTTAAAACTCCATTTTAAAAATTTCTAATAAAATTTTCAAATAATCCTATATGAAGGGTTAATGACACTAATTAATTCTTCAATTTCCTTTTTTAAAAAAAATCTCGTCTCATTTTCAAAACATTCTTTATATTTTTAATTTATCAAGTTGAATGAACGATGAATAGAAAAATCATACATTTCGCATTAACTGGCACTTCACATGCAAGGGATTAAGGTGTACGTAAACACTTGAAACTTCGTTCAAAATATCGAATAATTTTTTATTGTTTCAAAAGGTTCTCTGATTCTTTAGCTTTCAAACGATACCAAGATGTTGTCTCTATTCGGAATATTTCTCGAGTTATGAGCTTTTTCTTGAGGTACTTTCACTAAAAACTCTAGTTTCGTTTTCTTAAAAAATGTAAACAAACAACTTTTCATAAATTTAATTTGAAATTTTAGGCTTTTTTAAAAAAATTATTTACTTAAAATATATTTTATTTCATTCCTTAAGTTCGGCAACGATGTTTAACTGTAAATTTAACGGTATTCCGCCAGTTTTATTTACTTTTTAAAGGTTTATTTCCATGTACATTCAAAACTTTAAACTCATTTTCTGAAGAATAATATTTTCACACTATGTTGCTTAATTCAAACAATGATAACTCAACAAGAAATTAAAAAAATACAATTATTTATATATCAAAACAATCTGCATGAAACAGTAAAGCTGATAAACCTCAATCAAAGCTGTAATTAAAAAAATAAAATTTTTATAGCTAATTAAGTATCAAAATGACTGAAAAAATCTCAATTTTTCAATTCATCGTTGATGAAAAAAATTGATATAAAAAAACTATGCATTTTTATAACTTGATTGAGGCTCATCCATGAAGACTAATATTAGGCATAATTTGCAACTAGAATTGTGACTCTGTACAAATTAGAATTTAAGATATCATGTTTCAAAAAATATGCTAATTAGCTCATTAAATATTAATTCATTAATTAATAACTAGTTCAGTATGATTTTTCCCCACTGAAATGAGTTTGAGCATATATTAATGACCATCTTTGAAAAAATTGTCTTTTTATAGTCAAATTTTTTTTTTTTTAAATCTTCAAGTGTATGCGTACACAAGGCATGTAAAGAAAATTCTTTGGTTCTTTCTGTTCGAACTTAAATAGGAAGAACACTTACATTCTGCCACATTATTTACCTAACGCTGAATGAAAATGTAAAATTTGATCCTCTTCTGGCTCTCTCATTATTTGCCGAGGCTTACAAAAGAAATAAATAACAGCTGAACTAATTTTCCAAAAACATAAGATTTTCATTCCTTCGAATGAAAAGGTTCACTCTCTTTCAATTCTTAAACCCTATTAATAGGAAAGAAGTTTTTAACTAGATAACTATCAGGAATAGGTTTAAAAAAAACTGGGCTCAACAATTAAATTTTAGCTTAATTTGAAAGGGAAACAGCTCTCTCATGTCATTTTAAACACAATATGCATCTTTCATCTCTTAGTATCCTAATACTAAATAGTTATTCATGATCAACTTCTTATTTTTTATATAAGTGAAAAAATGTGCTGACTTGTTAAAAATATCTACTTGCTTTACATGAGAACGTTTGAATTTATCTTACAAGCTGGTGCGTTGGAATAATGGATTACCGGTCATTTCCTAGATGACTTAAGGCCTTATAACACTGCAAAATATCGTCGGCACTTTCCGTCAGCAAACGACAACGAAAGTGACGTCACTTCAAAGTTTCACATGATGGGTTGAATTTTGTTTGCGGACAATATTTCCGAAAACATTTTCGAGCTGGTTTGAAAAAGTTGTCGATTATGAAACTTGCTTGGCCGGTTCTAGAGGGTAGAAACGGAAAATTTCTGGCGATATTTCACCGTGTGATAAGGCCTAAATTCTGCATTCCTTTCAACGGTGATGCAGAGGCGCCTTTCTGGAAGGGGCCTATTTGGGGCTGGGTAGGGGGGTGGGATTCCCCTCAGGTGAGGTGCGGGCGAGGGGAGCACAGGTGTGGCCACCATCCATTGATCGCTTGATCCGCTGCATCTGGGCATACAACTGCAGTAGCTTGTCTCTGTGTACAGGATGGTTGCCATGGGGACCGCTTCGATGCCAGAGCGGTGCACTCTTTTCCTCTCGTTCTTTGGCGGTTCGGGCGCATCCCTTCGGGCCTTCTCGGAACATACATTTCGAAAAAGTTCGGCAGAGGGGCGTGACCTTTAGTTTTTGGGGGGAGTGAGTGAGAGAAACTGGAAGAACGGACCCATTCGGAACAGAATCGTTTTCTTTGGAGGGTGGAAGGATGCTGTGATAGTTGCTGCCTCCATTTTACAGGTAGTCTTCGAATGCTTTTTTAAAATTTATTCCTTATTGGTGGTTAGCATGTTTCTATAAGTAATAACTATAGGCTAACTATAACTAACTAATAACTATAAAAATGAATTAGAAGATGTAAGATTTAAAATACTCTTATGTTTCATCGCGTTGTGTTCTGAAGAAAAATCTGGCTTCAGTGTATGATGGATGAGATATCCGACTACGTTAAAAAAAACTGGTATTCGACCACATTGGCGATTAAAAAAAAAGTTATTTCTTGTAGTTCAGACTTTTCTCTTTCCAAAGCAGTTTGTTTTTCTTGGAAAAGGAAGGTCTAACCCAGGGGTGGCCAAGACGTTGACCGCGAAGACATTTTAGGTAGTCCGCGCGACCATCCCGATAATGACCTCAGATATTAACAATTTCATTTTTGACAATGAAATTTAAACTAAACGAAGTGAATAGGATGATCAATTTTTGATCTATGAATACTTTGATTATTTTCGTCAGTAAATTTTTATTTTCTAAATATTAATATTAAGTTTTTTTGGAAAAATTAGATAATTTACAATTTTTTCTTGTTACCGAAAATAAATATACAAACATGTATGTTACATTAATTTAGCTCTGCCATTGTTAGACCGCCTTCGATTTTTTGAATGTGGACCACGGATCCCAAAAGTGTGGTCTAACCTATTATCCAGAGGAACTTTAAGCAAAATTTATTTTTCAGCTAAAATTTGTCTTTGACTTCAATTTTAATTTTCATAAAAATTATCCACCATTCACATGATATCCCCAAAACTAATAGAGGTATTCACATAAACATTTCAGCGTGTGTTTTAAATAATATGGGCAATGAAATGAACCAAAAGTTTTATTGTTGACGAGATACTTTTTCAATTATAGGTGCTTTTTGAAAAATTTAAGTTGCGAATGTATGGAAAAAATGCATATATACGTATATTTTTACCCATCACTTCTTTGCATCTCAAAACATTTCTTAAATTTTGGTTCGTTTCAGTCATAATAATATTCTATAACTTGTGTACAAAGAACAATAGGTTTGTTGTATTACAATTTTGTGTAGAATGTTGACAGTTTTGGTTACATTTCACTAAAATTTACCACAAATTTTCCTATTTCTCAAAATATATTCTCAAATAATGTTTTTGTATTTATAGTGTTTATAATTGATAATGCATATAAGAACCAAAAATAGTTTTTAAAAAATCAAATTTTTCAAAATTTTTCCTTCGAACGAAGTCGGTTACTTAAAGGTATCCGACTACGTTTAAAACGGTGCTGTCTAAATTTTTTATATTGTTCTTTTTTGTTCAGACTTTCCTCTTTCCAAACAGTTTATCTTTTTTAGGAAAAAGAAGGCCTGACCTATCATCTAGGGTCACCTATTTTTTTTTAATCTAAAATTTTTCTTTAACCAATTTTCTCGACACTTTAATTTTCATAAAAATTCTCCACCGTTCACATGATACCTCATAAACCAAGAGAGGTATTTACATAAAAATTCCAGTTTGTTCTTTAAATAATAGGGGCAATGAAATGAATCAAATTTTTTATTGTTGGTGAAATACTTTTTCATTTATAGGCTTTTTCAAAAAAATCAAGTTGTGAATTTATGAAAAAACGGCATATACGCGTATATTTTTACCCGTCACTTCTTTGCATCTCAAAACATTTCTTAGATTTTGGTTCATTTCATTCGTCATTCTATTCTACAACTTGTGCACATAGAAAAATAGGATGGCTGCATTACCATTTTGTGTAGAGTGTGAACCGTTTTGGTTCAGTTTCATTAAAATTAACTACACATCTTCCTATTTCTCAAAATATATTATATTTTCAAATAATTTTTTTGTACTTGTAGTATTTTTTTAATTGACATTACATCTAAAAACCACAATTTTAAACAGTTTTTAAAATATTCAACTTTTCAAAATTTTTCCTTCGATCGTAGTCGGATGTCTTAAACTAATTAATTTTTTCCGAACTGAGAAATATTTCAACTGTACTTCAAATGCTATTGGTTTATCTTAGTATTAATAATACTTACAATAATCTCATATACTCAAATAAATAATATTGATTTATCTTAGATATACGTACTGTCGGGTTTTAAATTATTAAAAGGTATTTGGAATAACTACTCTTTATTGCTTATCAGTTATATTTTTTACATAAGTATTTGAAAGAGAAAATAAATTTAACAGAAGTACCATCACATTACGGCGTTTTAGAGACTTCACGTAACAGTAACGTAATATTTTTTTAATTAACGTTTTTTTTTCTTGCAATTTTTTAATAATACTAATAGGGAAATTTGCTCCATTTTATTGATTTATGCATATGATTATTATCCGATACTGTGTGAAATTTTGGACATTCTTGTTTTTAAAGTTCTGGAAAAGGCATATTATTTCTCATTATACTGTTTTAAATCATTAGAAATGAAAAGGATCCAGTGAAGTATTGCTTACTAGCCGCCTTTGGCGACCAGCTGGTTCGCCATGAGTTATGCATTCTAAAAAATTTTTTCGATGATGTTGCCAAAGTATTAAATATTTTTTAAAGAAAGCGGAAAAGGGAAAAAAATTATTCAATAAAGGATTTAAATTTTGCAAGCGGGAAAAGGGTTCCGATGTGCACATTCCCGACCTCCAAGGTATACATGTACCAAATTTGGTAGCTGTAGGTCCAACGGTCTGGCCTGTAGAGCGGCAACACACACACACATTATTATAAGTATAGATATAGATTACGTGGTTTGGTTTGGTTATTTGGAGTTTTATGGCGCAAGAGGCATGTCTGGCTATACTGCGCCAAACAATTTGTAAAGTAGTCTTTACTAATTATTAAATCTCTAAACATTGATAAACATGTCTTAAAACATGGAGATGAAACACTAATGTCTAAGATTTATAAATGTTAGATAGAAACAACAAAACGACATTTTGAAAAAAAAAAAAATTAATGGAATTATTCAATATGGCTAAAAATTTTAAGTGAACAGACAACAAAAATGTGCTAAAACGTTAAATAGGATTTAAAAAACCAATGACTCTCAAAAAGTTAAAAATATTTGGGTGGTATTTCACACCCACCAAGTCCTTCCAAATTACTAATGATGAATGAAAGTGTTGGAGGGCACTCATTCGAAATGTGCTTAACGCTAAAATCAGCATGGCACGTCCGGCACATCGGGGCCCTTTCACTAAAAATAAGATGTTTGTGGGTGAAACGTGTATATCCTATACGTAGGCGAGTCAACTTGACATCCGCCCAACGAATAGAAAGAACAGGCCAATGTTATTCCTCACTTCACACAGTGTTTTATTTGCTTATTACGTGATCATAAAATTTATAATTAAAAATCATATTGTATGATAACTTCCAATTTTTGTTATACATTACTAGCTGCGTATAAATTTCCTTTATATATCTTTCTTTAAGGTATCCGACTACGTTAAAAACACTAATTGTCGACCACACTGGCAATTTTTTAAAAATTCTTATTTCTTGTAGTTCAGGCATTTCTCTTCCCAAAACAATTTACCTTTTCTGAGAAAAGGAAGGCCTGAAATATCATCCTGGCTCACAGATTTTTCAACTAAAATGTGACTTCAATTTTCTCAAAACTTTTATTTTCACTAAAATTCTCCACCATTAACATGATACCTCTAGAACTAATGGAGGTATTTACATAAAAGTTGCAGAGCTTGTTTGAACTAATATGGATAATGAAATGAACCAAAAGTTTTAGTGTTGTTTCCTTTTATAGGCGTTTTCAGAAAATTTTTGATAAAAATGCCAATATAAGTGTATTTTTACCCTTCTTTGCAACTCAAGATTTTTCTTAGGTTTTGGTTCATTTTATTTGTCACTAGCCGCCTTTGGCGACCAGCTGGTTCGCCATGAGTAATGGGTTCTAAAACTATCAATTAAATCACATATTCATTAGCCTTGAAGTAACTCCGGGTATAGATTGGCCTGAAATTAATATTTTCTTTAAGATGATGGACGGAAAGCTCTAAAAGGACGCGTTTTCCTAATAATATTCTTTAATTTTATAAATCAGTTTTAATGATTAATTTAGAAGACTGATTGATGTAGCAACTTTTATTTAAAATATTAATAAAAATATTTTGTAAAATATGGATCACAGAGCAAAGTATGAAGAAATCTCAAACTCATTATTCATAAATGCATTGTTTGACTCAAACTACATAAAATGTAATTATCTACTTCATTTACACCAAATTAATAGTATTAAACAATATATATGCCTATTAATAATATTTTGAAAATTGGCCATTGGAAAGGAATTTGAATGCATATCCTGTATAAATTCAATCCTGTAAAAATAAAGATAATTTATTCAATTAATGATTGAAATATTGCACGCGATCATAGAATCCTTTGCCTCGCATTTTTTAAAAAAAATAGCCCATTTTATAGTTATTTTATTTTATCCAGTCACGTGCTAAAAGTTGCATTTCTTCAGATTTAATTTACGATTATAGTTTTTTTTATTTTTTTTAAAATTTGAACTTCCTTCAAAATGATAGCAAAACGGTGATAAAACCTAATTGTTTCCCTTTGACGTGCTCTTGCAGATTTTATAGAAACATTAGCTTTACATTTATTTTTTTAGAAACTATCACATTTTATAATGAAAAAAAATTAGTGAATTAATGATACAGATATTGCAAACGATAATAGAAATATGCCATTAAGTCGGGATTCCAATGCATATCCTGTCTAAATTCGATCAGGTTTACCGTAAAGAAGATTTATTCAATTAATTATTTAGATATTGCAAACGATCATAGAATCCTTTGCTTTGCATTTATTTTTTTAGAAAATATCCCGTTTTATATTTCTTTTATTTTATCCAGTCACGTGTTAAAAGTTGCATTTCTTTAGATTTCTTTTGCGATGATAGTTTTTTTTATTCGAACTTCCAGCATTCTTTTATTTTATCCAGTCACGTGATAAAAACATAGTTAAAATATTTCTTTAAAAATTCGTTAAAAATAGACGCTTACGTTGTAAATTAAAAAAACTGATACCGTTAGAAAGCTATTTTTTTAATCTTTAAATGGATATAAAAATCATGTTTGTGCGATCATATTTTCGGAAGTTATAGCGGAAAAACGTCGAAATTTCGCTTAAATTTTAATTAATTCAAATTCGAATTAAAAATTCGAAATAAGGGCTCCGAGGTGCACATTCCCGACCTCCAAGGTATACATGTACCAAAGTCGGTAGCTGTAGGTCCAACGGTCTGGCCTGTAGAGCGCCAACACACACACACACACACACACACATTGAGCTTTATTATAAGTATAGATTATAATCTATAACTTATATTCAAAGAAAAATAGGATTGCTGCATAACAATTTTACGTAGAGTGTTAACCATTTTGGTTCAATTTCACTAAAATTTACTGCAAATTTTCCCATTTCTCAAAATGCATTATATTTACAAATAATTTTGTTATAATTATAGTGTTTATTATTGACAGTACATCTAAAAACCATAAATAGTTTCCAAAAATTCCAATTTTTCAAAATTTTTCCTTTGAACGTAGTCGGATATCTTAAGAGTGAACAAAATATATGATTTTAAATAACGCTTCATTCTGTGTCAAATAAATGAAGGTTTTAACATTTCAATGCAAAAGATTAACTTTGTTTTTGAACTCTATTGTTTAACCGCGATATATTATCACTGTTCCACATACACGTCCTGTTCATTAAAAAAATGAGCTATTTCAAATTAATCTGTGCAGGATTCTTTTTGATATGTGCGAAACTTTACAACAAATTGCTTGTTTACCAAAGAGGTAAAAGGAAAAACCGATCGGTTAACGGTGAGTCACTTTCTTCCACTCCTAAAATGCCTTTTTTCTGAGGCATCTGCGTAAGGTGAGCCGTTAAGTAGAACGCAGTCACCATAAATTGCCCACATCGTATGAGTCTGGGATTTTAATCGGTTGGTCTAATTGTAGGAAGCGTAATCCATTTATATAAGACCAGTTCTTAGCTGTTGAACTTCTGAAATGCATTTTCAATCCAAAATACAATTCTTATTTACGCAGAACAATAGAAATTAAAACTAGTCGCCATAATTGCTTGGGATCTGTTTTAAATATATACCAAAGGATTTTTTTAAAAAAAAGACATATAGTGATTTTAACGTCCTGAATTTGAAATGCGTCACTATTGTTTCAAGTCTTCCGTCGTTTACGGAAGAAAACATCATTTACAAGTTTCTCCATTTTCACACACACACAAAAAAAAAGGCCCGAGGGAAACAGAAATGTGTTTTGGGTTCATGCGCTTCTTCAGTTTTAAACGAAAGTCGATTTTAAAAAAGTATAGCTACTGAGGTGAATTTCAAGTTGGACATTTTCTGGTTCACAAAAGAGAAAGAAAAAAAAGCACTTGAAAAAAAAGAACTTTTTTTTGTTCATCAGCCGTAAGCTATTCGAATCTGTGAAGATTTCACGGAGGTAAAAGTCTGTAGTAGTAAAAAATATTCATCAAGACTTGTTAAGAAAGTAAATGTTTTGTCCCCGATTACGACAGTGAATTCTGTTTAAACTGAAACGTTGGTATTCAGTTAAACAAGACGCGGATTCTTTCTGGATTTATTTCTTATCACAGGTCTTATTAAAGAAACACAATATTTATTTTCAAAATTCAATCTAAAATAAGCTTTAACTTTTTAAATTTACTTTTAAATTTTACATTCAATGCAGGTGTGACGGTTTTAAAAAATTAAAGTGAGCCCTCAACTCATAAATTATTTTGGCTTATGTACAATATCTGTTATTAAAAGGTAATTTTTTATCTACATTAAAAGAAAGACAATTTATTTTCAAATCGAATAAATAATTACTAAAATTAAAGTACACAACAAACGTCATTCAGACAAACAATGTCTAATATGATTAGACTGAAATATCCATTTATATCATACGTGCGACGATAATGTATGCATCAAAATCATCCACGGCCGATAAAAGATAAACAAATTTTATGAGTGCATTTCCGAAGATAGAGATATGGTTCATCATTTTTCCCCCATCCTTTTGGAAGATATACATCACGAAAAATATACTATTTTAATTTCGTAAAAATAAAAGTTTAAAGATTACAACATTGATAAAACTTGTTAAAATAGAAAGAGTATCAACTTCTATAAAGACATTTCTTTTTCAGTTTTACACTTCAGCGCGTGTTTAATTGTACAAGATTTTATTGATTTTTATTTTGAGTAGTTAACTGTTTTTTCTTTTATAACTATTTTTTGATTTCTTCATTTTAAAATGTTTGTTTTAATGTTAAGCTCTAGTAAATGGTTGATTATCTATTTGATTTATAGAATAGGCTTTATCGTGTTTATCGCTTATTTCCACGCACTATGTGTGTGGATGTAATTTGGAAAGCATTTTATCCGATAATAAATGCGGGATACCTTGTGACAGCAACACATCGGCAATACGATCTTTCAAAAAGTGTCATGAATGAGTGCTCTGACCGTGATATCAAAACGTCCATCTCATACAGCATGATAGCCCTTATTCGGATTGGATTTGTGGATTTTAATGGCGCTAGAGCCAATTCTGACCAAACTGCGCCAGACGGACGGTAAAAAAAGATTAAAATATTATATATGCAAAAATTTAATAAATGTTGAAAAGTGCGAAGGTTAAAATTTCGGTACACTGTCTCTTGAAGAGAAACAAAATGTTTAAAAAGCAACGAGAAAAAGTATGAAATAAAATGGAACATGTCAATAGCTTTTAAAAATTTAAAAACGTGTTGATGCGGATGTTCCCCAACCAGACTTTGCATTTCTAGCGATGAACAGTTGAAAAATTGATTCCGATGACTTCGGACACTATTAAAACATGAACAACATGTCCCAGGCAGTCTGGACAAATGGGAGTTCTTCCACCGAATAAAAGATGTCGATGAGTTAAACGGAGTCTAGTCAATTTAACATCATACTCACGCACTGGATGACAAGGCCAGGTTGAAATCGTAGGTTTTATGGAAGGAAGCTTATTTCTCAGTTGATGATTCCATGATTCCTGCCACAGCATATGTAAGCGACGCGCAAAAGAATTTCTGACATCGTTACATAGAAATCCTTATTCGGATCAGGATAGCAGCTGTGATGCGAATACTTTTCTAATTTTTCAGTTGTTCAGACACTATTAGCCCTAAACTGGGGTGTGCGGTCGCATTTCATTTACACACAAATTTTCTAATGAATGCATCAGGATGAAAAACTGCCAACTTATTTTGCAATCATTGTTCTTGATATATAGATATGTTTTAGAAATGTTTCAAAATATATTACCAATGACAAAAAAATAAATGCATTGTAAAATACATTTTCTTCTCGAATTATATGTTACAATAAATAATATTCTTGAAAAAACGTATTACTTTATATTTTTTAATCATATCTATTTTTCCAATATATAAAGGTATATAGAAAAAGATATAACGTCAAATTCAACAATCATTTTTTAAAAAAATGACTATGGGTAATATGAGCCTTTCTTTATCGGCTTGCGTGATTTTCATTGCACGGTTTTTTAGAGCAATTTAAACATACAGGTTAAGAACTAGTATAAAAATCAACCTATAAATTCTGTGCATAATTCTCCAGGTATATTAATATATTTTATAAATATTTAAGTACATTAGCACTAGAAAAATTAATGATGTTTGAACATACTCATCAGAATCAGTTGAATATAAACATTCAAAGAAAAACTCTTCTGTACATTTATCCTTATCACTAAAATCACTTTCTGCTTCATTTAAAAGTGTTTGGAGCACTGCTTCATAATAGAATCAGTAAACTGGATATTTCGGAGCCCAAGTTTTAGCGCCACCTGCTAAGCCTTTTTTATCACCGGGACAATAACTGGGAGGGGGGCGGTCTTAGAGATCACGCTCAAAGAAGTAACTGAATTAGTTTTAAAAGCATCCATTGAAACCAGTTGGAAAAAATGCACTTGTATTGAAGATCACAAAACTGGAAGCTACAGGGTCAGTCCATTTAATCGAGCTAAAAATAGAATAGGGTGACCGAAAGTCCATCGCTAGTGGTATAAATCTATTTAAACTAAAATGAATCCTATTATTTAAAGATCACAGAATGCCTTTACTGTCTGACTCTTATATTTCAATCTTTCTGGTGTTCACGTTCAATATATTTGATCTTTTTCTATGAAATCGTAAATGGTCTGGTTTTTTCCTCCCCCTATCGTGTTGTAAGCACACAACAAATCAATTTCCTTTCCAAATTACTTGGACCTATTTTCCAACGATATACTTAAACAGAGATTCAAAAATAAAATTGCCGGCGAGGTGAATTTTTCATGTTTTATTTGTAAATAAAACTGTCAGCTACTGAAAACAAATTTATTTAGATTTCAAGCCACGATGGACGATACATATATAACATCAAAATCTGTTCTCATCTGAAATTTCTAATTCAATCAAATTTGGAGAGTTCAATTATATAATTATATTCTTCAATAAAAAAGGGCTTCGTAAATTAAAAAACAAGTAAATAGAAAGGCAATATATCATTTGAATTTTTTTTTAATTAAAAGTGAATGATAAAAAAGTACAAAGACACAATATAGAACATCAAGCTTTGCTGCCGCCGAAAGAAATAAAATTAAGTGCAATCCATCAATCATTTGCCAATGTTACATCGAAACAGGATGAACGGTACGACAATATATAAAATACGACCAAACAAATATTCATTTTTATACATTAGATTTTTGTATTCTTTTAGAATTGTCAAACTGGGTGTTCTTTCAGAATGATAATGAAAGAAACAATTAATTGTATATAGCGATTTCTTTGATATCCGCTCAGAATTCTGAAATTTAATTTTAGAAAATGAGATTAAAATATTTTCTTTCAAAATGGATTAAACATAGAAAATAAAT
This sequence comes from Argiope trifasciata, assembly GCA_026543055.1. Classification (NCBI taxonomy): domain Eukaryota; kingdom Metazoa; phylum Arthropoda; class Arachnida; order Araneae; family Araneidae; genus Argiope; species Argiope trifasciata. The sequence continues at coordinate 777,268 of JAPMOQ010052775.1, read as the reverse complement.
TTATTCTAAATATAGGTGAATATATAATTTTTTGAAAATTAAGATGGGGAAAAATTATTTACACTACAATATTTTTGGTAGTTACTGCGAAAAACGCTAATATTTAATTAAAATTTAAATTCCTCAGGATTGGTCTCCCCGAAACTTTCTCATATAATCTGTAATAAAAATGTTATCTCTGAGGATGACTTGAAGGATATTTGTGTGCTATAGCTGGAAAATATTAACCTTTATCTCAGATTTAGCATTTCTACAGAATCTATTGTCTCCACGGCGAGTTATTTGGAGACTAATCGTTGTAAAATAGATACGGTTGATATCCAAAGATTTTTTTTTAGATAATTGTATTGTTCCTGTAACCATCCCGTAGTTATAAACAATAAATTGACCAAGATTCATCGCACTCGGTTGAACGGTTTAGGATAGGTAGGAAGTTTGGGGTTTAATGGCGCAAGAGTCAGGTATGGCTGTACTGAGCCAATTAAATGGTATTAAAATTGCCCTTTTCGATTCGATTATACAATTTAAAATTATAGGTTCTTGTTATCAAATAAAAGACAGCCAATTATGAATAGTAACAGCGTTTTTTTAAAAGATGCAAATCACATCCCAGAAATGAAATTTTTACAAAAATGATAAAAGATTAAAATATCCATGATATCTAAAAGGTGAAAATGCAAATCGTAGAATATAAAAACAGATACTAATTACAAAACCAAGTGAAATTTGAAAAATCATTGCAATCTTTTGATACGATGTTTTTTCAAGTATTTAGTATGCACAGGGGCACTTAAAAGTTCACTGTAAGAATTTTTAAGGTCAACCGATTGAACTAGACAACTTTGTTTGCTTTGTTTAGAAATAGTCTTGTCAACTGTGGAAGAATTGGTACATGACTCCGCAACAGGTGGAGTTTCTTCAATTGTGAACGATTTAGGAAGGCATAAGAGACACACAGACAAAACATTCACTGTTATTTCAACAGATATGGCATATTCTGTCAAGTAAAATCTGCCTATAAAGCTGAAATGAAGCAATAATTCTACACATTAATTACATCTCCGATTTTCGTTCCCTAACCGAGAGGACAGGGCAGTTAAAAAAATAAAAAAGGAAGAAAGTAGGCCATTGTTGGGGAAAGTCCGAACCGAGCTCATCAGGATGTGGGATGACGCTTTCTTTTGGTCAGGAATGCATTTCGCTCACGCCTTCGTTTGCGACGGAATTCAGATTCCTCTGCTGGTTTCGCTCCTATTCACACATTGCAGCTGCGACTCTTCTCCCCTCCCCTCCTCCCTTCGGACGAATGAACTAACGGACAGGAGCTGAATAGTGATTAGAAAAAGAATAGTGTTCCCTTTGGCGGATCGTTTCATCCCAAAGCGTTTCGTGCGCGCAATTCTTTGACTTGCATCACCGACATTTAACCCCTTAATGGTCGCATCATTTTGAGGAAAATGGTCATAAAAGTGCCTATTTTTTTTATTCAAGAAAATGATACAAAACTGAGTGTATGTACAATATTTGCATTCAGTTTTAATTTTTAAGTTAGTTTTTAGCTTGAAATTAAAAAAAAAATCGGAAAAGAAAACTTTCAGGGTTATTATGACGGAATGTTAGCTTTCCAACAGAGAGAGAAATGAAAAAAATATACGTTTTAAGCATTCAAACATCATTTTATTGCATTTACACATAATATAAATAAATACTAGTTATTTTTTCTGGTGTGATAAATTTTAAAGCGTGAGATGCATAGGCCAACATCACCATCAGGACAATAATACCGAGTTTCCTTTCAGCTGACATCTAGTTTAAAATAATTGAGCTATCTCTAAACACTCGATAAATTGTCTAGGGCATCCATCTGGCGTATATATTGAGTAATAAACATGATTCTGGGCTTAAGAAATAGATTGTTTTAATATTTTCGGCACATTACTTTTGAATAGGCCAGCCCTGAAATGTCACTGGCGCGAGAAATAGAGGTAGAAATTTCACCCCGTCATTTTCACGGGAGCGAGAAGGAGGGGGTTAAGAAAGATTGTGGTGGAATGTAGATTACTATGATCTGCGCACAAAGCAACAGAACTTGTGTTTTCGGGAAACATTCACACACTGAACAAACATAAAGACAAGACATTCACGCGCGCAGCTTAATAGTACAGTATCATATCTCACTCTGATTACACTCGCAATGCATTATGGAATGGTATATGGGATATCCTATCAGGCATCGCCATCTAGTATCCAAAAGAGAAGAAAAGAGCTATGCAACTGTTAGATTATAAAATGAGGCATCCACTGTTGAGAGGTGACGAAATTCAGTAGAGAATAATTCCTCCATTCAATTTTAAAGGGAATTATTTTTGGAATTATGCTCGCTTGCACATGGTAAAGAATTTCACAAGCAGCAAGAATGTTTTCCATATATTTCCGTATGCTGCACATTTTTAAATTATTATTGAAGCATTTTGTGTACCACAAAGTATCAAACGGAGCTTACAGAAGCAAGTATTTAACATATAGCAAAAGAAAATTAGAAAATATAACAGTTATGAAGGATTAATGTAAAAATAAAATAAAATGAGAAAAAATAAGTTAAGAATAAGAAAGTTATCGCGTGTCGATAATGAATTTACAAAAAATTTCAAGAGCACTTCTGGTGGAAACAAGTGGATGAAAATTTGGATACTTTATATGAATGGCTCAGAGAGTCAGTCTTAGGTTCTGTCTTGCTCCGGCAAACTTGGCACGTAGAAGGAGCACATGCTTAACATTTTCCAATGTTGCAATCACAGGATGATGGGGACAAGTTCAATTTATATAGATAGCTTTCCAAACTGCCATGACCAGAGAGAAATTGGGTTATTCTATAATTTGTATAAAAATGATGGCATGACAATCTCTTATTAATGGAAAAATTTCTTTGTTAGGCTCCCTTTATTTGAAATCGGGTATTCTTGATTCTAAAACTCCACCATGTTTTCTCTTGTAATCTTCCTGTACAGGAATGTTAACGGCGATGTCGATTTTCCGTTTAGTGGCAGCCTTTGCGAACCACTCGGCCCGCACATATGCATCAATTCATGCAGCACATTACGATATGTTTTGCGTTTAGCATCATACAGCAAATTTGCATTTTGTAAAAATTTGATTTCGCTTGTGTGTGAAATAAATCAAGCAGCGTTTTTATAAATGTTCAAAATATTTTCAGATTTTGGTCATAAACGCAGAAGAAAGTGCAGTTTCCTGACATTTCGCATTGATCCCTTCAGAGATGTTACCTCCGCCCTCAGCACCAGCATACCTCCTTAGGTCTCATGCCCAAGACAGCGGCCGCAAGTCTGCGCAGCAAGGTACGCATACTTCCCTCACTCATTTCTCCTTCTTTTGCAGTACAGTAAAAGTTCTTTATTCTCGGTTCCTTTATTCGCGTTTTCACTATTCGCGGACAAAAAAAAAAAAAAAAAGTGACTCAATTCCTCTATTCGCTGCTAAACATTTCTTTATTCGCGGATCTAATAAGTACATACATAATAATAAAAGGATTCCAACCCGATATCCTTTGTAAATGTCGTAAAATGGGCTAATAAAAAAAGTAAAATAGATCTTATTACAACTTTGTCTAAAGTATGTTATTAATTGCAACCTGTAAACATAGCCGAAATCGCGAATGGAATAAGACGAGATGGGTTCGAACAGATAGAATCAAGTGACATTCAGGAATGGCTTGAATCGCAAGATGAAGATCTGACTGACACCGACTTGGAGGAAATGTTCAATTCACGGCCCATTGAAGAAGAGGCTTCAACAAGCACTGAAAACGTGACATTTCATTTGAAAAATCTTAATGAATGTTTAAGAATGGCAAATGAGCTTTGCGATTTCTTTATGAAAGTCTATGGAACGAAGTCTTATTTTTAAGAGGCAAATGGCTAATGCGACTGCTGTGTACCAGTCTGAATGGAACTTTTAAAAACTGCCAAGCAAGAGAAAATAACAAAATTCTTCAATCCATTGCCTAAGCCTTAAGATAATGAATCAAAATGTTCAAAGACTTCAATTAAATTGATTTTTTATATATTTGTTTTTGTTTCTTTATTTTGTCACTTAGGAACGTATCCCCTATCATCCCATATAAATTACCATTCCATATTCACGGTTTCTGTATTTGCAGCATATTTATGGAACATATATCCCGCGAATAAAGAGCTTTTACTGTAGATAAATTGTGAGAGAGAAATTTAAAAATTCCACTCGGCAGGTATAAATTTATCTAGAGTAAATATGAAAGAGTGTGAACAATAAGTGCACACAATAATGCAATGGTAAAAATGAGAATTCTAACAAATTTACTTTTATTCTCGGATATGTTTTCTCTTCTTTTTATCAGCCGCGGTGGCCAGGGGGTAAAATCTCAGCTTCGGAACTGGAGGGTTACAGGTTCGAGACGATTCCACTAAAGAATCGTCATGTGAGGGAGTCTCTTGCACGTTCAATCTGTCTGGCAAAACGTCCTGCCGCTGGTGTGGCTTGGTGTGGAGAGGAAGGTGCCAGTTCAGGTGTCATCCCCGTCATCTGACCGTGGTTCAAAAGGACGAGGTCCGTCCCAAAATAGCCCTCGTGTTGCTTTACAACGGGACCTGAATGTAACTAAACTAAAACTAAATTCTTCTTCTTATCTCTTATCTTTTGCCTCTAAACTAAATGTCATGAATAGAATGATTTAGATCTTTAAGAGTTATAGCTTAAGATAGCTGGCTTAAAGATAGCGTGTCTTCCTAGTGTTCTGGGGGTCCAGGGCTCGAGTCCCTGTTCAGGCATGGTTGTTCTTCCCCTGTGTTCTATCTGCGAGTAGTGTGAATGTGCTCCCCTGTTAAAAGGGTTTGTGCGAGCGCCTATGAAGTATGAAGTAGCTAAGTTGTAATCTTGGCCCCAGTTGGCGCTACTGAAAAACAAAGAACTCTAATTTGGGCTTGGGCTTGTTAGTGACAAGTGCCGTTTAAGAGAAGGATTAAAAGGAATGCAAAATGGGTGTTGCTTTGTTTTTCTCAAAAGTTTTCTCTGGAATGTTCATTTCTACCCAATAATTGCTTCCATTTCTATTAACTCCTTCTTTCTCGCTCCCTTGAAAATGACGGAGTGAAATTTCTACCTCTATTTCACTCACCCGTGATATTTCCGGGCTGGCGCATTCAAAAGTAAGGCGCCAAAAATACTAAAACAATCTATTTCTTATGCCCGGAATCATGTTTATTTCTCAATATACACTGATGGAAAAAAAATCCCAACACCAAGAAAAAATTATTGTACAGTAATGAAATTTTAGGAATACATTTGTCTAAGTAACATATTTAATTGATTAAAGTTTCAAGATCACAGGTAGAGCCATTGGCGAGAAGAGCCATTTCAAATGTGAAATGTTGGTACATTAGTAACCGGTGTAACCGCCAGAATTTTGAATGCAAGCATGCAAACGTGCATGCATTGTGTCGTACAGGTGTCGGATATCAGTTTGTGGGATGTAGTTCCATGCCTGTTGCACTTGGGCAGGATTAAAAGGATGACGCTGGAGTTGTCGTCCAATGATGTCCCATACGTGCTCGATTGGAGAAAGATCTGGTGATCTAGCAGGCCAAGGCAACATGTCGACACTCTGTAGAGTATGTTCGGTTACAACAGCGGTATGAGGGCGAGCGTTATCCTGTTGGAAAACTCCCCCTTGAATGTTGTTCATGAATGGCAGCACAACAGGTTGTATCACTAGACTGACGAACAAATTTGCAGTCAGGGTGCGTGGGATAACCACGAGAGTGCTCCTGCTGTCATACGAAATTGCTCCCCAAACAATAACTCCAGGAGTAGGTCCTGTGTGTCTACGCCGCAGACAGGTCACTAGCAGGCGTTCACCTGGCCTCCTTCTAACTAACAAACGGCTATCACTGCCACTAAGGCAGAACCGGCTTTCATCAGAAAACACAACAGATCTCCACTCCATCCTCCAATGAGCTCTAGCTTGACACCACTCACGTCGCAAACGGCAGTGGTTTGGAGTCAGTGGAATGCACTGTACAGGGCGTCTGGCTCGGAGATGTCCTTGAAGTAACCGATTTGTAACAGTTCGTTGTCTCACTGTGGTGCCAACTGCAGCTCGAATTTCAGCTGCAGACGCAGTACGATTAGCCACAGCCATACGCCGAATACGACGGTCTTCCCTCTCAGTAGTACCACGTGGCCGCCCGGAATCTGGTCTTCTTGAGGCAGTACCTTCCCTTGACCACTGCCGCCAATACTCATGCACAGTGGATACATTACTGCAAAGTCTTTCAGCAATATCGCGGAAAGAAAACCCACCTTCTCGTAGCCCTACAACACGACCTCGTTCAAACTCAGTGAGCTGTTGATAATGGCTTCTTCGTCTTCTCAGAGGCATCCTTGACTAACATTAACCCACTACGTCAAATCTCAACTGTAAATAACGATCACGAACCTTACAGCGCTTATTTAAAGTAAACCTCATTTGCATGTTCATAGTGTCGTACTAGCGCCAAACTTACGCGCGTAGCCCAAAATTTGAATCGACGTCATCTTTCAGATGTATAAACATGCCTACCAAATTTCGTTTATCTAGCACAGTTCCTTCCTAGTGTTGGGATTTTTTTCCATCAGTGTATAAGCTAGATGGCTGCCCTAGACTATTTGTTATGTTTTTAGAGAGAGTTAATTTAATTTAAACTAGATGTCAGCAGAAAGGAAACTCGGTACTATTGTCCTGATGGTGATGCTGATCTATGCATCTCATGCTTTAAAATGTATCGCACAAGAAAAAATGACTAGTATTTACTTACATCATGTGTAAATGCAATAAAATGATGTTTGAATGCTTAAAACACATATTTTTTATTTTCTCTCTTTGTTGGAAAGTTAACATTCAGACATAATAACCCTGAATGCTGGCTTTACCATAAGGGGTTAATGGCCAACCCCATCTTCTTCTTTCCCGAATAGTTTACTATGTGCAAAATACCAAAATCCACAACTTTATTTCCTAGATTCCTTTATTTAATGAAAGAATCCTTTTAAAAAAAAAAAAAAATAAAAATATTTGTTTTATTTTACAGTTAAAACAGAAGACCCAGAGGATGAGATGAGAGACGAAAATGTCAAATCTGGAGGTAAGTTCCAATTTTGCATTAAGCTTCGAAATATAATGGAAAAAGAAAACTCCTTTTTATAAGACATCTGGCTTTTAATTGAAATAATAATCCATTTACAGGAATAGAATAACTCCTAGTTATAATATAAATCATTTTGTTGTTGCGCCGTCGACCTGGCTAAGGGATTCCCCTTGATCTGGGCGTCCCGGGTTCGAGTCCTGCTTCGGGCAAGGTTGCTCTTCCCTTGTGTTCTATCAGTGAGATGTGTGAGCGAGCCCCCATCCCCCTGTAAAAAGGAGTTGTGCAAGCGAATGTGTGCGTCATCTTCATTTAAGCCAGAAGTCAGACTTCTGCCTTCGGGTGCTTAGGGGTCTTTACCCTCAAAAGCCACTACAATCTTTTTTTCCGTGTTAAAACGAACATGACAACAACATTTTGATGTTGCTTTTTACAAAGACTAAAGAATAAATATGTTTCTGCATGGGTCGCTGTTACTTTCGCTCCACCTTTTAAGTCTAAAATGGGATTTCATGTGTGATTCGTGATCTGGTGATGCAGAAAATTTATATTTTAACTATTATCTTTTAAATAAACGTTGTTGTTTCATAAAGATAGTTTGATTTTAATTTTGAAAGCTTAACTACATAAAAATTTCTTCAATGTGAAAAAATCAAATGCGATGTTTGATTTAATTTTGCATGTAATATTTAAATTCACTATCTACAATTTAACTCGCTCTTCCTTCGAAGTATTAATCTATTCGAGATTTATACTGAATATATATTAAAAATAAAATTATTAAATTAATATTAAAATAATATTATTAATGAAAATAAATGTTAAAAATTATATTAAAAACAAATATTTGAATCATTTTATTGATATTAAGTACTTATATTAAAAATAAAATTATTAAATTATCGTAAATATACATATTATTAAAAATATTAAATTAATGCATTAAAAATAAAATTATTAAATTATAAAGATTAAAATAAAAATATTAAAAATAAATTAAAAGTATTAAAAATAACTATTACATTTAATACTAAAACTAAAATTATTCAAGATTAATTAGAATAGATAGGTTTTTAAAATGCATTTTTACTAATGTACTGAAAAAGTAGTTTTTTTTCCCCTGCTTTTTTTAGCCTTTATTTCTGTGACTTATTTAAATTTGTCGACTCTGTAAATATTTTTTTTTCAAAACTATTCATTTTAGGTTAATGCAACTGGCATGAGATGTAAATTTATTTAAATTAATCGACATTCAATTATCAATTACAATAAATTAATAATTTAATTCTGAAAATACTAAAATAATGCTGAAGCAAAGGCGTACAAAATTTCAAAACTCTATCTGAAAGTGACAGAAATGTTTTAAAAATTTCATTTTTACTAATTTGAAACAAATCAAATCAATAATCTGTCAAAAAAATATTTAAAATATATTTTATAAAATATATTTTATAATTTAAAATATATTCTAATTATTTTCCGACTACGATTCGAGCATGCGTAAAACAGCAATATCTGTGTTTTACACTTAACGCGCATGTGCGAAAACCACGCACTGCGCAGGCATAAATAGCAAAAGCCATCAGTATGCATATGAGATACACTCTTTGTTTAGGTCTGATTTTAAGCAGTTATTCAAAACTCATTATTCCCTCCCTCAAAAAAAAAAAAAAAAGTGTTCGGTTAGCGAATAGCAGAGAAAGAATGTCCTCACTTAGGGAAGGAGAGTTTTCTATTAACTGAAGCAACCGTCTCTCTTTAAATCGGATTGCAACTGAATTAAGAATGACTGAACTAATGAACTAATTAAGAATGACTAAAGGCCTAATCACACGGTGGAATTTCGTCAGCACTTTTCCTTGTCTACCCTCAAAAACCGGTCAAGCAAGTTTCATAATCGACAACTTTTTCGAACCAGCACGAAAATGTCGTCGGAAATATTGTTCGCAAACGAAATTCAACCCATCATGTGAAACTTTGAAGTGACGTCACTTTCCTTGTCATTTGCTGACGGAAATATTTTGATACGATATTTTGCCGTGTGATAAGGCCTTAAGAATTCAGACAACTTTAAAACTAATTTTTTCTACCGGTTGTTATGCCATGGCTGTGCGGGTAGTGCTAAGTATAGTTAATTCAAATAATTTCGTTTCTTATTCAATAAAAGAATAGGAACTGTTTTGTAAGTTTTCTCTTAATTTTTTTTTCAGAATCGCTATCTGAAACTGAGATTGAAGAAGATTGTCAGACAAGACGAACTGAACTATCCAATTCAGAAGCAAAAGTTGAAATTCCAATAGACATGGAAACTTGCAGCTCTACGCCAAGCGCAGTAGCAGTTGAAAATCTTACCGAATTCCAGACTCCAGCTGGAAATTCGAATGAGGTATGAAGCACATTTCACAAAATTTGGATTAATTTTTTTGCATATGAAGGAAAAAAACACTTGAATTTACTTGTAAAGTCTTTAAGCTATATGACTACATTAAAAACACTGGCTGTCGACCACATTGGCAAATTTCTTTTATTGTTATTTTCTGTTCAGATTTTCCTCTTTCCAAACAGTTTATCTTTTCTTTGAAAAGGGAAGTCTGACCTATCATCCAGGGTCACCTATTTTTTTAGCAAAAATTTATCTTTAACCAATTTTCTAGAAAATTTAATTTTCACAAAAAAAATTCTCCACCGTTTACATAACATCTCAAAAACTAATAGAGGTATTTGCTTTAAAATTGCAGCGTATGTTTTAAATAATATGGACAATGAAATGAACCGAAAGTTTTATGGTTGGTGCAATACTCTTTCATTCCTAGGCTTTTTAGAAAAATTAAGCTATAAATTTATGGAAAAAATGCATATTCACGTAGGTTTTTACCCATCACTTCTTTGCGTCTCAAGATGTTTCTTAGATCTTGGTTCATTTCATTCATAAGAAACAACAAACACAACTTAATGTTACTTCTATCTATCTTAAAAAACCATAAATAACTCTGCAAAACTTAGTTTAAACTTTGTAAATGGGTTATTAGTATAAACCTGAAGTTTAGGCTAAAAACGTACATATTGATGGGTTATTAGTATTAACTTCAGGTTTATACTAATAACCCATCGATTTATATGTTTTTAGATGTCCCGAAGTTGTGCTTTATAAAAGACTAGCTCTTTGTTTATTTTCTGGATACGAGTAATACCTTCAGTAATTAAATCCAAAATTAATTATTTGAATAATGTTGCAATTTACTCGTTAAATATTTCTTATCACATACCAAAAAATGTGTTATTTTTTTAAATCAGTTTATTTTGCAAAAACTCTACCAAAGGACTTCTAGCTGGTATTCACTCAGTTTACCATGACATGTAAAGCTTCGAAAGGATGTAATTCTAAACAACCAAAGTTTTAACATATTAATTCACTTTTTATTTTGCTACTGCAGCGTTCACATGGGAATTCACAAAAGAATTCTTCATAAAAAGTACTGAAATATCTTCTACAAATTTTTTTTATCCTTCAGTTATTTATAGATCGGTGAAAGTATTAAAATACATTAAAACTCGCAGCAGGGCACAAACAAGACGAATTAAGAAATCCCATAAGTTTCTTTTTTTTTTTTATTTCTAATATGAAAAGAATGCACAAAATTTATTGTTTAAGATATCATTTATTTTGCTATATGAGAATCCTTTTGCTCTATTATCTTCTGAAAAAGCCTCAATATTTATTTTTGGTAAAATTGCTGTGTTTTAAACAAGAAATAATCCTCTAGTTCAGCTTTTATTTCGGCGATGGATTTAAAGCGCTTATCGCGAAGAGAAATCTTTAAGGACAAAAAGAAGTAATAATCGGATGGAGCTTGATTTATAGAATATGCAGGATGAAATAAAACATCCAAATCAAATTGTAGTTGTTGTTGTTGGGTGTGGTTTGTTGGCGCAAGAGTCGTACTTGGCCAAACTGTGCCAAGCATACGGTAAAATTAAAGCAGATATTTAAAACAACATGATTTTAAATACAAATGTAACTGAAACCACATGAAATGTATCGATACAAATATTAAAAAAAGAACTATTTTAACGTAAGACAGTGAAAAACGTAAATCAAAAATAAACATGTAAGTAAGACACATTTAAAAAAAACCAACAGACGAAAAAAAAAATGTTAAATACAGTTGAAGAAAGCAATAGCTCTTAAAAATTTAAAAATATTTGGGTGGTATTTTTCTCTCACTAGGTCATGCATGTTAAGAGAAGACGAGCAGAAAAACTTATGACGACGAGCATTAAAAGCAAGGCACTAAGTTAAAATATGCTTCACTCTAAAAGCAATGTGACAAATTGGCACCCTTTCACCCAAGATGAGATGACGATGAGTAAAACTGGTGTGCGGAGGAGAGTCAATCTAACTCTCGTATAGGGTGAACAGGCCACAAACCAATGATGGGCTTGATGGAATGGAGTTTATTGTCGATCTCTAGATCCCATGTTGATTGCCTTGTGGGATAAATATGTGTAATGAAATATCTTGCAATATGGAAGTCGGTGGGACAAAAAGAAGTCTGCATATTTTGCCGCTGAATCAGCCTTTTCATTCCCAGAAATGCCTACATGGCTCAAATCAAATTGTAAGAGATCCTCTGTATGTTGTCAAGGTGAAAAACAATGCCTCCAGAACATCAATTCTGTCATCGGTGTTTTTCCAGCTTTCATTGGATCTGGCTGATGACATAGACGGCTTATAGATAAGCCTGTCTGTTTGCATGAGCAGAACCAGATAAGGCCATTCATAACACGATAAGAAAGAAAACTTCTGGGACACCCTAATATTAACTAGTAAATCCACCAAAGAAATTTCTAAGTCACTCGTGTAAGATATTTTAAATCCAGATTCAAAATTTAAAAATTTCAAATTCATACCATGAGTCAAATGATTTCATCTTTGAACTCATTCCAATGCGTTTTTTTCTCTTTATATAAAATAATAATTATACATATGTAGTGGAAGCTTTAAAAGTCAGATAACACCCTCAAGACGGAGTGATCACTTTAGCCTTGTGGTCATGTTATCTAACTACCATCCATATGAGAGCGAATTCGATCCTAGCTATCGTAACGTATATTATTCTTATATTTATTAAAATGAAATGTGGGCAAATATTTTAAATTGAAGATTAAATAAATATCATTTGATAAATAAATAAATATGTATATTTATATTTTTGCAGATAATGGATGAAGAAAAAAGTCCGGAAGAAGAGATAATAAGCTGTCCCAAGTGTGGCCAAAAATTTGAAACTCGCCCTCAATTGACGGAACATCTCAAGACTTATAGCACAGACCAATTTACGTGCCCGATTTGTTACAAAGTGCTGAATTCCTCGAACTCGAGAGACAGGCACTTGCTTACACATTCAAAAGAAAGGCCTTATCCGTGTACACTTTGTTCACTGACTTTTTCCACAAATGGCAACATGCATAGACATTATAAAACGCACTTTCTCAAGAGCGACCAGGGAGAAGAAGACAGTAAGCGTTTGGAGGAGAAAGCGACTCCTGCATTTCCATCCGATATGAGCAAGGAGAAAGAGATGTACCACCGAAAGAATTATTTCAAATATTTAGGACTGCGCAGAAAATCTCCAGCTGCCAGAAAACTTCCCCTAAAGAGAAAAAGTCCCATTATTTGTGAGGAAGGCGGAATGGCTGAGATTCCTCGACTTACAACGCAAGCAAATGGGAATAAACGGAGGAAAAAACCGAAAAAGAACATCGATATTGGAAGCAGTAACACAGACAGACTCTCTGTCCAATTGATCTCTGATTGCTTGTCTAATAGCGTTCCAACTAACGTTCAAGATTTGGCCGGTATAACTGACATCATTTCAAACGTCCAACCGAAAATAGCTGCAGAAAATCAGACAGAAATCGATTCGTTTTCAGCGGAGCAAATTATAAAACGCAGTTTGCAACAAACATATGCCTGTCAAAATTGTAACTATACGACTAAAGATAAAAACAGCCTAAAGAGGCACAGTCAAACGCTTAAAAGAAATGGAAAATTCCAATGTGGACTCTGTAGCTTGACCTTCACTAATAAAGCTAATGGGCAGAGACACGTAAGAGATAAACATGGTCTTCAGGACCGCAAATTAATTTCTGAACGACTTGTGTTTTTAAAAGAAAATACTAATTCTTCAGACGATGAAACATTCACTTGCAAATACTGCCCCAGTGTGTTTGATAACGAACAGGCTCTGCAGCATCATTTGCGCTCCAACGAATGTAAAATGAAACCATTCTTCTGTGTGATTTGCGACATCGGCTCTTCAACGAAAAACAATTGCTTTCGACACATCGAAAATAAGCATCCAGAAATATTCACCAAAGAAATGACGTCGGAAGAGAAAAACAGAGTGAAAGAACTAAATATGAGGCAAACAATTTATACCTCGCCTCTCCAAGACGACGGCAACAAATCGAAAGAAATCGAGGCTGCAGAGGGTCTTTGCCGCCTTTCAGAGAATCATCAGGAAGATGCCTTTATGGAGACTGTTTGTGCAGCAGAACAGTTGCATGATCTTTCTTGCAGTAGAATGGTGGATGTTGAAGCTCCCTCACTGGTTATTGAAAGCGATCCTCCAACATCCGCAGGAAAAAATCTGGCGATAACAGATGGGTCAAGTTCTTCGATGATTGCCGAAGGTGGAGATCCTTTGCCGACAGTTGAAACAATTTCGTCTTCAGTAACTGAAAGAAATGTGAAAGAAATTTTGTTATTAAAGATACCAGCATCAGGGGAAAAAACCAGTGAGGTTCTCGAAGATAAGCCTTTAGATCTTAGTCTAAATCCCTTAGACCTTTCACTTAAAAGTCTCAAGACATCTGACTCCCCAGATTTGCCCGAGAATAATCGATACTCGTCGCATGCCAGTGAAAGCCAAAGGGTTGTTTCTGAAACGCATGGTCTTTCTCAGTCAGTACGAAATTTCAGTAAAAGCGACACTCATTTGCAGAAACAAAAGAATTCTCTCCCCAAGCAGAGCAGTAAGCATTTTAGATGCAGATATTGCGAAAAAACTTTCTCGACAAACTCAAACTTACAGCGACATTTAGCAAATCTGCATAAGCAGTCATCCATCATTCAGTCAGAGCCCTCTCACAATCCAATCAGAAGAGATCTTTTAAGGGAATTCTCAATTAATTCATCTGTTAAACATTACGACGAGAACCATATTAAAAATTCAAGAAGTAGTCTCTTGACAAACAGCAAGTCCTACGCATCATATGATCGGGGTAATGGTAGTGACACTGAAAATGATTTAGCAAGTATTCCTTCAATTCAGTCAACTGTGAATCAAGTCATTCAAATTGCCCATCCAAGCCCATTAACCGTCTATTCATTTATTTCCCATGTTGATAGGAAATTGCCTTCTTCTGATCTGCAGAGTGTTGCTTCTTCGTTTCCCTGCTGGAATCAAAGGAAGAGGCAGCCGCATGTCGCACTTCGATCGCCGACAGAAACAGCGTGCAGTCCTGTCTGTCTGTCCCAAAGAGTCGGCACTGCTTCAATGGATCGCCTCACCGATGATGGATCCGTTAGTGGAAGTCCTGCACCAAATCCCGGAAATAATTTATCAGCTGATGATGCGCCTAAATCGTCTCAAGACCACAACGTCAACCTGAGACTGGGGGAGACGGCGGAATCTTCCAGAGATCTGATCTGTCGTTACTGCTCTTCGCAGTTCTCAAGCAGTGAGCACGTGAAGAGCCACATAAAAGAGCTGCATTACCTCGAACACAACAACACTCAGGAAGTACCTGACGAAAAAGTTCGTTGGAAGAAGGAACGAGTTTCGAAACTGAGACAGTGACACTCGTCAAATGTGAATACATTTTCATGTTCTTGGACAATTCTATTTGTAATGTTGAGTGATCCAAAAGTCCTGTAAAATTTCGAAACTCAATGATTCTTAAATGAATGAATATAGAAAGATGCCGTTTGTTCAAAAAGAAACAGATTTTTTTTTGTCATAAAAAAGATTTTATTGATAGCAGCATTTATATTTCGAACTACCATGCAGTTCTGTAGCTGTAGCATCGATTAATATTCTATTTACAAAAACATTTTAGAAATATTCAGTGATTCAGATATTAGACAAGGAACGATCATTTCTACTGTCGTAAAAAATTGCTTGATTCTGTGTGAAAATTCTGTACTACGTGACGTAACCCTCTGACAACTATAGAACCTTCTGGTGGTTTGAATAGTAATAAATTAATTACGGTTTTGTAACAAGGAAAAACATTCCAGTTTCATTTCCAACCCTTTTTTTATGCAAATGGCATCCTTTATATTCATTCATCAGTGAATTGTTATTTCTTTACGGTTTTTCCATACTTCTATTTACCTTTGCGTTATTTATGTAGCCTTCCTGAATATGGCATTTATGAAATCAAAAGTTTTTTTTCAACCTACCTAGAACTACAAATTGATATAAAATATTTGCTTTCATCATCTAACTATGATATTCTATTTAAAATCTAAGATATTCAATTGAACGACAATACTAGAATTGGATCTCAACAAGTATTCTTATTTATGTATGTAATAGTTTGCACATATGGTAAATGCGCCCTTCCACAATGTGCAAATATGTAAATTTCATTTATAATATAATAAATTAAAGCTAAATTGAAGAATAGCATTCAGTAATGTTTCATTTGTTCATTATGGTTATAAAAAAGGAATATTTTTCGTTAAAAATCGGTTTTTATTTTTCTGAGTATGATATACGCGTTATTTCATACTCAGAAAAAATTCATATATATAACATGAAAAACTTCTGGAGATGTTAAATGAACAAATAAATGAAACTTATGACAACATAAGATTGAGATAGACATATTGTAACGATGGGATTGACAAACATAGAAGTTTTAAGAATATTTATACATCATCATAAGCATTCATAACATTTATACAAACATCTTTTGTATAAAATGTTGTGTTTCCTAAGTTTTTTTTTCCTTCTTGAAGTTTTATATTCAAGAAGTCCATCTGTATATTAGTTTAAAAAATAAATAAAATCACTTTTGTGAATTTCTACCTACTACCTATAGGCCATGAGTTCTGTAGGAACTATTATTCTTCATGCACAATTTGGTTTATTTACACAAATTATTTCCCTGTAAAAGAAAAACAGGTGATTTAAATTTAGATTGTTTGCATTTTTTTATTTAATAAATGAATTAGAAAATAATTTTAGGCAAAGTGGACATAATTTTTGTATAGGAATTGCAGGTCTTACATCATCCATACAATCATTTTGCAAGATTATAATCAATCAATTACAATCGATACACTACAGTTAGGAAATTCATCGTAATTGCACTCAACTTCAAGCTTCTTTCATGTAGTTGAATTTTTTTTCTCTCAAATTTTCGAATTAAACTGGAAATGGACAGAAAATATGCTTATAAAATATATATACTATGTCATTAAACATTTAATATTGCATATATATTTTCTCAGATATATCTAGTCATCTTTTGATGTGTACGTCCTTTATTGTATTAAAAAATAAATCGATGTATGTATGGTTGATGTGATTAATCCCTTGATTATGCATATTTATACCTGTTAATATTGAGGATTACCACTAAGAAAATGTGATAAAGTATTGAATATTTATTAAATTTACCGGTTAGTTTATAAAATTCCAAATTCATAATGGAGAATATAATAAATTTGTATTAGTTTTTTTTAAAAATCGAAGTATTAATTCCAAAGAAAAAGGAATATTTTAAATAACACTAAATGTCGCTATTAAGAATTAGAAAAACGCCATGGTGGCTATTAAAATTTACAACAATATTGAAATTTAAAAAATTAAAGTGGAGCTTTTGTACTTCACATTAGATATCGTAGAATACATATATGAGGTAATAAATTATAACCATAATAAGATAATAAATTATAATAAAACTTAATTTATATAATACATGTCGTGAAATGTTTGAAAAAATTCAAAATGTGCAATAAAATTATGAAATCATTATTGCATTCCCAGTTACGGGTTGGAAATTTTATAAACTAACCGGAAATTATGATAAATATTCAATAATTTTTCCTGTTTACCAAGTTTAGAGGTAACTACATATAATCAGAGATAATTATGTTTCTTCACTAATTTATTACATTTACATTGAAATATATAATATAAGACGAAGGGAATGAACCCATTTATCTGCATTTTCATTTACTAAGACAAATGCATCTTTTATTGAAAGACTCTAATGAATGAGTCGGAAATTTATTTGTAAGGATTATGCTATTGCGACTACAAATAAGACTATAATTATGATCTCAGATCTATGTGATTTTTTTTGCTGGGAATACGATTGTAAAAAAGGCATTTTGTTATGTATTTGGAGTTTAAAACATTTGTGTAATTTTTTCATTGTGATCACTTTGACTTTATGTAATTGTCTGTGTGTCCTCTTGTTCATGTAACCAAGATTTTTCATTATTAAAATGTAAAAAGACATTCTTTTGCCATATTTTTTTAAAAATTTAAATCAGTGAATTTCAATTCGCTAGTCAAGTTCGCATGTTTGCTATATGCGGTTCCTAATTTATTCGAATGATGAAAAAGGGGATTAGATTATTCTTTTATAAATTGAAGATATTAATCTTTTATGTAAATTTTATGTAATGCTGGTGAGAATACTTTCATAATATTATTTCTAAATTTAAGAGAAATTTTAAAAAAAATCCAAAATTTAGGCGGGGGGGGGGAGGGGCTTACAATTAAAAGGAAAATGGAATCTAAGTTCATATAAAAATGCGGTGAGGCCGGGGTAGCCTGGTTGGTAGGGCGTGGAATTCCCATCCCTTGGGTTGTGAGTTCCAACCTCGCCGGCAGAAGACCTTCGTGTATGTGGTGACTGGCATACGAATAAATTTGTCATGGGTAAAAAGTAGTCCCTGCCGAGAGTAATACCTCTGGGGGGCACTGGTTCAGAGGGGATCATTTTCTGATCCAGGTCTAAATTGCTATCTGTGGATGAGTGAATGAAATGTAAGAATGAACTCCGCCCCGTAAGAAGTGTTGTAGCGCGTGAGTAGTAAAATCGTTTTCTTCTTCCTAGAGGGCGCTAATGAAAAAACAAGAGATGTAAAAAAATTTCAGCTTAAAATCATTGACTATAATAGACAGCTGACTTATTAATGATAAGTACTATTAGAACCAAGAACTAGAAAAAAAATGCGAAGTTTACAATTAATTGAGTTTAAGCCCTTTAGAAAGAGAAAAAAAGGTTCTTCTCTAGTTTTTTACCCCTCTTCTTTCTTAAGAAAAAGAAGGGGGGGGGGTTGCTTAAAATGAGTTCATGATATTTAGAAGTATCTAAGTTTGCTTTTCATACGAATTTTTTGAGCAGTTAACATACAAAGAAAGGTGAAAATATACTTTTCATCATTATTAATTTACTGACACAAAAGAAATTAACAACTGAGGAATTATTGTTAAATCTCTATTTTGATTTTTTCAAAAAATATTTAAAAAAAAATGTTAATTGATTCTGTTAACAATCAATTAGCAATCAAAAAATCAAATTTTTAAAAAATCAAAAAAATTGAGATGTAATTGATTTCTGATAAGGTCAACTGTCATTACAATTTGAATACGTGGTGTAGTGATGTAGCTAAATAGTTTATGCGCTTTTCATGTGTAATGGTTTAGGTGGAATCGTCATAATATTACATTTTTGCCATTAATTTTTAAAAATACTTCATTTTTTCATTTGCTTCATCAGTCTTTAATCTTTATTGATTATGAAGAATCAAGATAGAATAACGACATAGTTCAATACTTATTTACATTTTTAATAGTATCCTACAACTTATTTAACTTTATGTACAGTAAAAGCTCCTTATTCGCGCTTCCTTCATTCGCGTTTTCACTATTCGCAGGTTTAAAAAATGCGACCCAATCTTATATTCGCGGCTAAACATTTCTTTATTCGCGGATCTAATAAGTACATACATAATAATAAAAGGATTCCAACCCGATATCCTTTGTAAATGCCTTCAAATGGACTCATAAAAAAAGTAAAATAGATCTTATTACAACTTTGTCTAAAGTATGCTGTTGATTACAACCTGTAAAAATAGCCGAAATCGCGAAGGGAATAGGACGAGATGGGTTCGAACAGATAGAATCAAGTGACATTCAGGAATGGCTTGAATCGCAAGATGAAGATCTGACTGACACCGACTTGGAGGAAATGTTCAATTCACGGCCCATTGAAGAAGAGGCTTCAACAAGCACTGGAAACGTGACATTTCATTTGAAAAATCTTAGTGAATGTTTAAGAATGGCAAATGAGCTTTGCGATTTCTTTATGAGAGTCTATGGAACGAAGTCTTATTTTTAAGAGGCAAATTGCTACTGCGACTGCTGCGTATCAGTTTGAATGGAAGGAGCTTTTAAAAACTGCCAAGCAAGAGAAAATTACAAAATTCTTCAAACCATTACCTAAGCCTTAAGATAATTAATCAAAACATTCAAAAACTTCAATTAAATTGATACTTTATACATTTGTTTCTTTTTATTTTGTCACCTAGGAACATGTCCCCTATAATCCCATATAAATGACCATTCCGTATTCACGGTTTCAGTATTCGCGGCATATTTATGGAACGTATATTCCGCGAATAAAGAGCTTTTATTGCATTTCGAAGCACTAATATCAGAGAGAACATCTTCAGAATAAAGCATTCAGAGGTTAAGACAATAGTAATGTCACTGGTACTTAGTGATGATAATATCACAAGTCGGTGTCACATGATCACAGTAAACCCAAATCATGCTGCCAGTTCAATAATTGTGGCCTGGTGGTAAGATCTCGGCTTCAGAACCGGAGGGTTACAGATTCGAGGCTCGATTCCACCGAAGAACCGACGTGTGAGAGGGTCTCTTGCACGTTAAACCCGTCAGGGCAAACGTCCTCCAACTGGTGTGGTGTGGAGAGGGAGGTGCCAGATCAATTCAAGTCCCCGTCATCTGAAAGTGGCTCAAAATGACGAGGTCCGACCCAAAATAGTCCTAGTGTTGCTTCAAAACGGGACGTTAATAGAACTAAACTAACTAAGCCAATTCAATAATTGTACCGTTGTTTTGCTAAAAATTTAATACATTTAAATTATACTGTATATTTCGGTAGAGGCATTCAGTATTCAAGATTTTGAGGCTTAAAAAACAAATCTGGGCATGCAACGCTGAACACATTAAAAAGAAAGGAAAATACTTACATTAGAATTAAAAATGACAAAATGATTTCATAATTTCCAATAAGGGTTTGAGTTCGATGGAGTTTACTGGCGCTAAAACCACTTCTGATTATGCAGCGCCAATCACAAGGTATATTCCAACAAGTGGTTCATAAAAAGTTTTAAAATGTTAGTCAAAATCCCTGCTTCAATATTCTATTCAAAAATTTTTTTAAAAATATGCCCAAATAAACTGCCATATAGATTTGAAGCATTGAAAGAAGATGAAAAGAAAAAAATACTTAAATAAGGTGAAAGAAACCAATCATTTTTTAAAAAGTAAAAAGTTGATAGTGAGGCACTTTATGAAGGATGTCTTTTAAAACAAGATGAAGGAACTGAAAGCATTGAATTCGTTGATAATCAAAACGTGGGCACTCTATCAGAATGTGCCGAATTATCTCCATTAAGGAGTATATACACACTAGAAGACTTTTTTTTAAATTTTAACTTTAAAAATCCAAATTTTTCACAGTAGTTCCTTAATATAAGTTTAAATTCATTTCTGCGAGGAAAAAAACGTATTTAACAAATTATTAATTAATTTCAGTATATTTTTTTAACATAAATTCTAATTTGAACAGGCGCGCCATTCTAGTTGGAAATGATATTCTAATGAGTCTTAATGTTGACTGTCTCCATCAAGTTATAAAAATATATAGTTTTTTTTATCAAATTTTTTCATCAACGATGTATAGAAAAAGCTAATTTTTTTCTGTCATTTTAACTTTTTAAATAGCTATTAAAAATTCATTTCTGTAAATATGACTTAGATTGAGACACAAAACATCCACTGTTTCATATAGATTGTCTTCATGTATAAACAGTTGCATTTGGTTCATTTCTTGTCCAGTTATGATTGTTTGAATGAAGCAATACAGAGGAAAAAATATCATTCTTCATAAAAAGATTTTTTTTAAAAACCGAAACTAGAGTTTTTAGTGAAAAAACCTCCAGAAAAATCCTTATAACGCGAGAAATATTCCGAATATGGACAACATCTTAGTATCGTTTGAAAGCTGAAGGATCGAGGAGCATTTTGAAACAATAAAAATAATTCTATATTTTGAACGATTTTCGAAGCTCTAAATGGGTCATAATAGCGAATAGTAAATACTTGTACTAACATCATAATATGCGAAGTCCAAGGTAAAAAGCATTTTTTTACTTGCATTTAACCACTTGAACTGAAGAAACACATGCCGAAATGTTTTTGTCACGCATTGTACACGTAGGTAGACGGTTATCACAGCAGGAAAACTGAAGTTCGTTGGTTCTCTCGAGAAGCCGAAAATGAATTCGTTTAGATCTTTTTCCGATTTCTGTTGTGATTATCGGATGCTTTGTGTGGCTTCGCTGCGAGTCGCAGTGAACTGTTTCGGAATGCACATCTTGGAATCTTCTATGTACGTGATTAACTGTCATGCCCGAGATTACCTCGGGCTCAGCACTGGTCGAAAATGTCACGCCCGAGTATCACTCGGGTTAAATTTTTTTAATGCATCGTATTGTTGTACCCGAATATATATCGGGAGACGTTTATTTCGGCTTCATCTCTTTGTCATACCCGACTGTATCTCGGGGAAAGTTAACGCGTGCTCCATTCAATAGATGGTAACATTTTACTGAAGATTTCAAAGGTTAGAGGTTAGAAGTTCTTTGGTTTAAAGTGCGCGGGATCTTTTGACAAGTTGTGTACCCAAATCATCAAAATGACAGTTAAAAGGTGAGTAAATCTAAAATAACAAAAGCCAAAGAATTGATTAATTAAAGCAAAACGTTTGAAAATAATTCTGGTATCAGTCTGCAAGAAAAAGTAAAATCACATTTTTTTATTCGCCATCAGTTTGGAGGGAAAAAAATTATTTCTCAAATAAATTTCAGTTATAATTTAAACATAAGAAATGATTTAAAACTGTATGTATTAGCAGAAATTTATTTAAGAGTCAAAAAGAAGAAACGGTTGTAACGAATTTATCTAAAAATGCTTATGTTTTCACTAAAATATTGAATAATTTGTTGTGGTTAAATGATTTTACTTCTCAAGTTCTTTTTTGTAATCGATTTCTTCCATCCTCATGTCTTATAGTTCTGATACTTTGTGCAGCTAGTTTCTAACGGCAATAGAACATTTTTACGATTTTGGAGTTTTTACTTATTATAGTTTCTCCATGCTTTTGCAGATCCAATATATTAATTTTGATAGTTCTTTCTACAGAGGTGGTGCCATCTAGGGAATTATTTGGGAAATATTAATTTTTACATTCCATGAATTAAGATTTAAATATTTAAACAATAAGTAGAAAATAATAATTAAAACAATAGAACTGTTGCAAGCATCATTTTAATTAGTGTCACAAATAAGAAATAATAATCTTGACGAAAATAAAGCAATATTATAAAGTAATTGAGACGCAATGTGCTCCAAAAAATGAATCCTCTGGATGTTCATTTTAATAAAAAATGAATTATAAGTATGATTAAAATTTTAATTAGAATATTTCTTCCTTTTTGACATTTATATTTTAAATAAAAAAATAAATTAAAGATGTCATTAAAATATAATAAACAAACTTTTAGAATAAGAAGAATATTACTCATTCAAACTGGAATGTGTTAAATGTATTGATTATGCACGAATCAGAACATTTACTTTGTGAAATTTAGAATATTAGTAGAAGAATTTCTTCCCAGTGAAATTTTACAAACCAAATTGGAATAAGGACATAAAAAAGTTATCGGTTTCGTTATAAGAATTTTCATGTGATGTTATCAGCGAAATTTTGTTCGCTTCACGATATTAGGTATTATTCCTCTAATGAATGTAAAACCACTATCGATATATATGAAAATACAACGTGTTTCTGAAGCACTTTCGTAACCATGGAGACTGAAGTCACTTTGAATTTTTAACTTCGCTTTAGTCCATCCCGGGAGTCACAATTTATATGCAAGCAAAAAGCGATGAGGTACGCCTATTTACATCAAACACAAATGTGAAAAGAGAGAAAAAAAGACAGAAATATTTTCCTGGTGATTATATACCATCGGATTCTGATATGGATTTCTCAATACGTGTGGATTTAGGTAAGAGGAAAATAATTATCTTTTAGAAGATGTTGTTTAGGTTAACTGAATTTCCCCCCCTTCACTCCGAGCTTGTGGAAATGATGTTTAAAGCAGACGCACAGAGCTCGTGATCAATTAATGGGTGGAATTGGTTTGGGTTTTTTGGCGCAAGAGCCATATCTGGCTGGTGGCTGGTTGGTTGGTTGGTAGGTAGGTAGGTTTTACTGGCGCAAACGCCATTCATGGCCATACTGCGCCGAACGTATGGTGAATAAACAAGTTCATGGTGTTAAAAAATATATGGTGATTTTGTATAAAATGAGTTAAAATTCTAAAAGCATTAAATTTTTTCATGATAATTGACAGTTATTTTTTCACATTGCTCATTAATTCTAAAACATCTAAAATAACAGCAGGCATAACGTAAAACGATAAAAGGATTATTGGAATTGGGACACCCGTACTCACCTATAGTAGCTGAGCCCCTGAGGGGAGCCATATCTGGCTATACTACGCCAATCAAATGGTTAGAATAAAAAAGGAGTTAAATATTCACGTATTAAAGTATAGTCACAGATGTATGAAGGTAAAATTACATAAGTGTGACGTAAAAAAGGATTTTACCAACTTACCAAAATCTAAGACAATGAAACAAGAATATATGCTACAGTTATGAGATAAACAAGAATATCCTCAAAAACAGGAAAAAAACTGCTAAATGCAGTGGAAAAGGCCTGGTGACCTCTCAGACCTTTTCCACTCTTAATATATGCTCTTAAAAATTTAAAAATGTTTGGGTGGTATTTTTCATCCACCCATTAATGGAGAAAACGAATTAAAAAATTAAGCACGATAAGAATAATAAACAGGACATTCAATCAAAATATGACAAACAGTAAAATGTACTTGGCATCTGTTGCATGTAAGTGTATTTTGGTCTAATATAAGATGCTTATGAATAAAACGTGTAAACCTATACGGAGACGAGTCCATTTGACATCTATCTCGCCTATAGGTAGGACAGGCCACAAACCAATTGTAGATTTTATACAGTGTAATTTATTATGTATTTGCTGATCCCAAGCCCCCTCCCAGAAAGAAATTATATGGCCGGAGTATGGCATCTTAATATCAAAAAGCGGATTGGTTTTGGTTTTGTATAGTTTATTCGCGCAAGAGCCACATCTGGTCATACTGCGCCAATTATTTGGTAATATTAGAATAAGTTTAAAATGACATTTTTTTAAAGTACATATGTGTGCCTAGAATGTGACAAAAAAATTATAAAACCACCTTTTTTTCAAATTATAATAAAAAATTTATACATCAACCAAATTTAAAACTCAAATGCAAAGTAGAAACAAATTGGTTAAATGCGAAATAGTAAACAATGCTAAATAGAAGTATAAAAACCAATCTCTCTTAAAAATTTAAAAAATTTGGGTAGTGTGTTTCACCCACCAAGTCTTGCAAATTCAAGGAAGACGAGGAAAAATAAATAAATAAATAAAATAAAATAAAAACCCGAATACGATAAGTACTGAAGACAGGACAGTCAACTAAAATATGTTGAATAGTAAAATTTACTCGACATCTGCTGCATGTTGGCTCAATTTCGCCAAATATCAAGTACCTGTGGGTGAAACGCGTGTGTCGTATACGGAAATGAGTTAATTTGACATCCATCTCTCGTATAGGGTGTACAGGCCACAAAATAATGTCAGAATTTACAGAGTGTAATTTATTTTGGGTCTGCAAATCCCATGACTTTTGATGAGAAAAAGTGATAAGATATGGATGTTTTTATGTCAGGAAAGGGAATATTCGAGATTCGATACTCGATATTCAAAAAAGTCATTGCAGATTTTGCAGCCGAATCCACTTTTTCATTTTCATAAATGCCTACGTGACTCGGAACCCAACAAAAAAATTGAAAGCCATCATTTTGTAAAAGCCGTAAAGTGAATAAAATTCTAATAGCAATTGGATGCATCCGATTGTCAGAAAGTTTCTATGGCACTCCTACTATTGGAATAGATGGCAAATTTACGCCGAGTGGAGAATGAAATTTTCTAAAGGGCGAGTAAAAGAGCCATTAATTCAGCAGTAAAAACAGAGCAGCAATTGTGAAGCCGGTGGCCCAATGTATCAGATGGAAAAAAGACTCCACAACCAACGTATCCATCTGATTTCGAGCCACCCGTGAAAATTTGGCACAAAAGACGAATATTGATAACGATGTAGTAGAAAAAGCTATTGGAAAACAATATCGGAGGTTGAAGATTTATCGAATTCACTGAAAGAGTTCAAAAAGGCAAATTATGGAATATCCCAGGGTGGGGAACTTGAGGAGTCAACAGCTTTAACATGAACTGTGTTAAGATCCGAGTCAGCAGCGTTTCCGCTCTCTCACAAAATGGTAAAACATGAAAAGGACAGGCATTATAAAGGCGACGAAGGCCAACTGGTAGCGATATTTTTCTTAATGGGTGATTTATAACTGATTGTGTTCTGAAATATAGCAGAGAAGACAATTTCTTGCGTCTTAAACTAAGTGGTAGCTGATGGCAAATGACATAGAGGCTTTCTATTGGAGAAGTACGGAACGCCCCAGAGCAAATGCCCAAAGCGGAATGATGGACGGTATCCAGTCACTGTAAAACAGACGGGAGAGCGGAGGCATATACCATATACCCATAATCGATTCTTGAGAGGATAGTTGTTTGATAAATCCGAAGAAGGAAGATTCTATCATCACCCCAAGAGGTTCTAGTAAGCACCTTTAAAATATTCAATGTTTTTTCATATTTCTTCCGTAGGTGTAAAATGCGCGGCAAGAAGGTTAGTTTTTGATAGAAAATCATTCCCAGAAAACGTATTTCATTCACAACAGGAATGGGAACATTTCGTATTTGAATGACAGGATCCTGATGAATGTTTCTTTCCTACAGAAATGCTCACAACGACCCTTCTCAGGTGCGATATTGTGACCATTGTTATTGAACCAAGCCACCAATTTGCCAACAGCCACGACCTCCGATAACAAGGCCAGAATACATACGTCACAGAAATTGATGACGTCGTTCCGAGAGGTTACAGGATGTGGGAGTAATTTTGGGGGCCGAGGGAAGAATTTCACCCTCTTCAAGTTTCACTGATAAGAAACGAACTCTTCCCCACCCACGCCATTTTTTAGCCAGTGGTCCTTCTGTGTTTGCGTAAACAAGAAGCGCTTTTTCTAATTTGCAAGAAAAATTGGATATACTGAAAATCATTTGCATTTGGATTTACAAAATATCAGGAACAGAAATGCCTCTGATCTGTTGTGTTCCAAACTGTAAAGGAAATTACAGGAATGGCCCAAGAGTAAGTGTTTTTGCCTTTCCTAAAAATGAAGAGCTTAAAAAGAAATGGTTAAATGCAATACATCGTGAAGGATTTTATCCATCTCCGCATAGCAGGGTAAGCTCATTTAGTTTTTTTAAAGTAATGTCAAATATTTCTAAATGAAGAGTCATTTATTTTCGCTTTAGAAACTTACCAGTTCAGTAATATATATTATTCGTGATTTTAATTAAGTGCATTATAAAAAAATTATTTCATAAAATGCTGTAATGTAGGAAATATTA